>CM052138.1:13819477-13843981 GCA_028454255.1 Halictus ligatus | reverse complement strand
GTTGTCATGATAGGACTGTAGTTTATTTACAGTGCAACAGTGTTCTCCTTCATGGCTACCTTCCCCTTTAAAATTATGTAACTACCCCGTGCGACGTCTACGAATGATTTCATACTGCCATTCATACAGACTGTAATAGGTAGACTCGTTTGCTTGTAGATGGTCTCTCTTGTTTGATCCCTTTCTCGTTCGGGACCAGAGGTTTTTGTGCGAGGAGCAATGACGGACACGTAAGTGTTACATTACGGTTTCAGCGATGTACGATGGACAGTAGAATATACAATATAAAAATTAAACAAAGAGGCACGAGTGTTGTCATAATAGGACTGTTGTTCAAATGTAACAATGTTCTGCTTCCTGGCTACCCTATCTCTTTAAAATTATGTATCTACCCCGTGCGACGTTTACGAATGATTTCATACTGCCTTTTATAAAAGCTGTCTCGGGTAGACTCGTTTGCTTGTAGATGGTCTCTCTTATTTGCTTCCTTTCTTGTTCAAGACCAGAGGTTTTTGTGCTTCTTGGGAGGAGCAACGACGGACACGTAAGTGTTACATGAAGGTTTCAGCGATGTACAGTAGAATCTACAATATAAAAATTAAACAAAGAGACACGAGTGTTGTCATGATATAATAGGACTGTTGTTCAAATGTAACAATGTTCTGCTTCCTGGCTACCCTGCCTCTTTATAATTAAGTATCTACCCCGTGCGACGTTTACGAATGATTTCATACTGCCTTTTATAAATGCTGTCTCAGGTAGACTCGTTTGCTTGTAGATGGTCGTTTTTGTGCTTCCTGGGAGGAGCAACGACGTACACGTAAGTGTTACATAACGGTTTCAGCGACGTACGATGTACAATAGAGTCTACATTATAAAAATTAAACAAAGAGACAGAAGTGTTGTCATGATGGGACTGTTGTTTATTTGCAATGCCACAATGTTCTGCTTCATGGCTACCTTCCCCTTTAAAATTAACACTAGAAGGACGGGAGCAGTCAAAATGACTGCAAATTACTGGAATTGTAAAAATGTTTTCATCGGAAATTTTGTAATGAACCTCTTCATTGAAGCGCATATTGCAATAAAAGTTGTATGAAGTCTGAATGGGCACAGTCTTGTCACTGTTACAAAGCAATATACGTCAGTCACATTTATTGCTCCGTC
This sequence comes from Halictus ligatus, assembly GCA_028454255.1. NCBI lineage: Eukaryota > Metazoa > Arthropoda > Insecta > Hymenoptera > Halictidae > Halictus > Halictus ligatus. Next base: position 13,842,814 of record CM052138.1, on the reverse strand, counting down.
GTTCTAGTGTTAAGTATCTACCCCGTGCGGGGTCTACGAATGATTTCATACTTCCTTTTATGAATCCTGTCTTATGTAGTCTCGTTTGTTTACAGATGGTTTAATTCATCTCCCTAGAGACGCCTCCACAGGAAATTGTTAAACAGATTTCATTCTTTCCGTATTCACAGTGATTTCTCTATACATGTCGCCAAGGCCAGGATGATAAACGTCGCGGAATTATCCCCACTACCTACACCTCGTGAAATACCAGAAAACTCGACAGACCTCTTCCCCCCATGAGTGTAAACTCCACTTCGTTATGTCTCGTGTTGTTGACATATATCGAGAACTCACTGTACCTCAATTGGAATAAATTCGATCTTGTCATTTTCGTATGCCCCACTTCACCTTCAATACTCAATAAGTTTTTCTTAAAATTTAACCGAACACTACCGGTGCCTGCGTACAACTTAATAATATTAAACAAACAATTGAATCCTCCACGAGCGCTGCTCAGTTCTTTCGACTCTGTTTCCCGGTACCGTTTGATCCTGCGCGTCGCGGACTCTCTCGTCGCCGTCGCCGCGTCTCTGATTCGTTGTTTTCGTTCCGGTTGTTGTTGTTGTTGTTGTTGTCGTTCATAGACGAAGAGGTTCAGCACGACGGCTCCACCCCGGCGAAAGAAGATTCCGCGAGGCAACGGGCGTAACGCTCTCGCCGAAGTACTCGCGGGCTTTTTGCCTCGCCCGACAAAGTCGTTGAATCTCCGTTCGGGTTTCAGCGTTCGCTGGTTCGGGTTCAAAGTTCAGCTCGGCACCGTGCGCAAACGGTTAACTTCCGGTGTTTTTCAAGCTTCTGGCTGCCGCGGGATTATATTTAAGGTGCGGCGAACGTAAATAAAAACAAAGTCGATCGACCCCTCGCCAATCCTCCGAACCGGACTCCCTTCTCTCTGACGATCCCTGGAACAACCCCCATTCCTGCATCCCCCACCTCCGCGGTACCGGACTCCCTATTTATGTTGAATCAGTTCCGCGTGGCCCCTTTGAAGCGACGCTACAACCAATTTGATAGTGTAAACAAACCGGGCCAGATTTAGATTATATCTCGGTTAGTCTCGGTTTTGTTGGGGCAGGTCGTCTAGCTCCTCTTTGATCCGGGATGCGATTAGATCGGGGTTATCAATGGATTAGACCTAATGAGGAGCACCATATGGAGTGTCGCCGATGAGAGTCGGGTTTGGCTTAGGAACCTTGTCTATGGCTGTGTGTACACACATGTTTGAGGATCCCTGTAGACTCCGGTTTGATGGGAGATTGACGGCTTCGGCTGTTTCGCTCCGGGCTGACGTCCTTAACCCTCAGGCGTGACAGACCTGTCCCAGAAAAGTCACTAGTCTCGTGTCCACTAATTAGGGTTATTGAACAGTTTTCGAAATTTCTGGAATCTGATTCTATCTTGGTAAAACTTTGACAGTCGAGTTATTGCAGAGTTTGTGCATCTTCCAGAGAAAATGAAAAGCGAATTTGAAACAGTAAAAAGATTTTTGAAATCGATATGTAGTTTTTAACTCCAGAAAATGATTAAAAACTGAAGTCTATCTTGACTTGCAATTGATGGAAACGATTTCCAGTTTGCATGAAAATCTGCAGTCTAATGATCAGTGAGCATATAGACTTCCAGTATGCTAAAGGTTACTATTGTCTGATTCATGGCAGTGTTGATCTACTTCGTCTGACTCGTAGTAGGCATAATTCATCTTCGAAACTGCCATATGAGACAGAACAATCTAATCTTAATTTCTCGATTTTATTTTGTTGGTGATATAACACTTTTGGATATCGTTAAATAAATTTTTATTATCACTGACTTGAGTCTCTTTCCCCCAGAAATGACTTGGGAAATTTTTATGCTGCACAAAGGTTTGCAATATAATCAGAATAGTGATAATAATACGTAGGTAAATAGGTAAAAAAGACCCTAAGTACGCAGCAGGATTGATAGGATCGCCTTACGAAGCATAAAAATCCATTAACTGTTAATTGAAACGTTTCTTTTTCCATCTACTACATTTTCGGAGATACACAGATGGAAAAAGCGTAACACCTGTTTCCATTTAGGGGATGTTTCCATCCCGAAGAACCGAAAATGAGTGAAAAAGAAAATTTCCCGATACTCTCTCTCTCTCTCTTTCTCTCTCGAGTTACTCTGCAAACCTGCGAAGTTTCCAAAAAATCAGAGTGCTCCAGGTTGCCGAAACCGGAATTAAAACGGGCACGAGTTATTTACTGATTTTACACACGGTCTCTCGCAAAATACCATTTCTCTCGGAAGTCCATTTCAACAAATTCGCCCGCCAAGCTCGAAATTCCCGGAGCGCCAGATTTGAAACAGTTTTCCGAAACATTTTTCGCAAATGAGAATTTCTGTAACGCGAGTGGAGGGGGAGAACGAACGCGGAGATTTCGCCGGGATAAATTGCTGGCACGATAAAATATTTAGCACGGCGTATACGCGCCGGACTAATTTCGCGACTATTTTTCTTCGCCCCCAATTCCGCGGGTATCAATTTCTTGCCGCGAGTGTCCTGACCCACGCGCGAAGGATTCCCCCCTCGAAACGGTGCTCGTAATTATGTTTATCGCCGAGTTTAATACACGTATTTGTCACCGCGTTTAAAACGAAATCCTCGGGACAGGACCCCAGCGCGTCTAAATTCTCCCTCGCGCAATTCTGTTTAAAAAGGAAAAATATATTTTTCACCAAAAAAGAAGAATTCTTTCTTCAATCTCTGCCTGAATTATTTATATGTTTCATTGATAAAATTTCGAGATGAAATTCTGATATTGCTCGTAAAAACCAACGGCCTCTATCAAATTTGAATATCATACAAAATTTGAATAGATCGCAAACTTCTACTTTTTCACTATTCTGAGCATTCTACCAATCAGTTCGTGATAAAAGAGTACTATCTTCCCCTTTAATTTTTATCCGGACGTTTAAAGATCTTGTCGAAGAAAAGTCATATTTTTCAGACGAATCGAAAACAGATCCACATTAATGAACATTTCTGCTGCCAAAATTAATGTCCTTCCGATTTACTTATCACAGCTTCAAGTATGGAAATACAACTTAGAAATGCACGGCAGTTTCCAGTAGCTGATATTTTCAACGCGTTACAATTTTTAAGAGCAGATACATTCTGTTTAACCCCAGCTTCTTGCAACCGAGGCACTCTTATTTTTCCATAAAGATGCACAGCCTGGTAATAACAATTCCCCGATAAGATACGACTTCGAGCACAAGAAAAATTCTGAAATACAGCCGTATTGTGTTCCACGCAACGCCGTCTCGACGCCGTGTATGCGTTTGCCTGTGTGTCTGTGTGCGTGTAAGGAAGCGGGAAAGTTCTTTGATCAAGCCCTCGAACCCGGGGATCGTTATTTTATTTTTTTTTTAACGAAACGCTGTAACGTTAGGAAATACTGTAACGAGCCACACCTACGGAATACATTAACGCATCGGCCGTTCATTTCCCCGAGAATGCGTTTCCTTCGGGCCGCCCGAACAACGTACCATCGGTGTACGTGCAATGCAAATAGCGCGGGGATCCAATTTGCAAGCGTTACCTTGAACGCCGAATCGGCGAGACAGTGGGTCAAATAAAGTTGCACAGCGAATCTGGCCTAACGCTTTATTTGCCGTCGGTTACCGGATCATTGAAATCCGCCGCTCGGAATCGAATTTTTCCTGTCAATCCGAAACCCAAAACTGGGCCCGTCCGCGCGGCTCAGAACTCCCGAAACGCAATGCAATTTGAAATCCGACACATTCGAGCTCTGATTATTCATTTGACTAAACTCGACGCGGGTTTCTAAGTACTCGAATTTCAACGCGTTCGTGTGCAGTTTTGTTCGGCTAATTATTACTGCGAAACCTTAAATAGCCCGGTATTTAAATTACTTTATATTCGCATAACGGAGTTATTAATTCGGCTGGTCCTCGAATAATGCGGAGCTACGGTTTTTTAATTTTCCGTTTTTCTCGATCGCAACGAGAACCGTTCTTCGCGATTGATTAAAAATTTTTTACGGTCAACGGGAGTAATTTTCAAGCATCGTGCAACATCGCGTATAACATTCGTGACGTTTCTCCGATTAAAATGAGTCCAAACACGACATAATTCCGACCATATTTGCTCGTTTAATTCGCGACTCAGTAACCTCGATTATCCGAACCGACGACAGAGGTCGTACCGTGCCGAAAATTAAACGAATAAACGCCATCCAAATTGTGTCGTGTTCGGTGTCATTTCAATCAGGAGAACGTCACGAATATGTCGGTAACAATTTAAAAGAAAAATAAAATACAATAAAAAAAAGTTTTTCCACAACATTTAACGCTAGCGGGATGATATCGAGGAACAATGTTTGTACACAATACGAATGACACTTCGATAATGAAGTTTCCACATGTATCGAGGCATAAGTGACGTACACAAACTTGACCTTTAAATTTCGAACACAATACAGTCGCCCACCGAAAACTCATAATGTACAGCGTGGTGCAATTTTGTCTCGTATCGAAGATGCTAATTCAAGTCGCTAAATACTACAGTAATTTGTTCCAAATACCGGGTATCTTAATTGACTCTTTCGACCGGACCTACAACGGGACATCGGTCAGCCGTTTACATGAATGCTTTAACATGATCGGCCGGCAGAACGCGCCCGTAATTTTATCGATATTATTCGACGAATTACATCGGGTCTATTACGGCAACGTTACAGTCCGTTGCCCGGTAAAGTGAATGCAAGAGGCCGGGTTCTAGCGGGTCATTACATTTCGTTAATGCACGGAATCCCATGCAGAATTCATAGATCGGCGAAACGCCTGGGTGTATAACCGAAGCCGAACTCTCTCTCTCTCTCTCTCTCTCTCTCTCTCTCTCTCTCTCTCTTTCTCTCTCTCTCTGAAAAGCGAGCAGCCCGTAATTCGACGTTGAATTTCACGCAGCTATCGGACCTTTAAACATTGATCGTCCGGTCACTTATCCTGTACCACGCGCACCTCGCCGGATTAACTGGCCCGGAAAAATGCCTTACAATCGACGCAACAAAATCCGCCGTACTATCGCGATTCCTGTATCGAAAGTTTAATTACATCGGAGCCCCTCCCCATTGTGCGAATTAAGGAGTGATTCTCGATAAAGAGGTAGGGGCTGGCTCCGAAAGAATCGAGCGATCTTTGCGAATTTTTTCCTCGGAAACTGTAAAACTTTATTCGATAAATATTATTGTGTTTAAAACGGTGACTTCCAGGGAGCATCTCATAATTTTTTTGCTTAAAAATATTTCCATTTAACGGAACTGTTAACGCATTTCTAAGAAGATTGCGAGGTTCGGTAAAAGCGTCGAAGAAAGTAATTTGTGGCTATTATCTTCTTTTTTGATGTATGAAAAGCTCAATTTTAGAACGATTGAATTATTTTGTTAAAATAGTGAGAAATTCACTCCACGAATGTTATCCAAATTATTTTGTTGAAATAATGGCACGTTTCGCAGAAGGGTGGATTTGACATGAATGCAGGGATGATTGATAGTATTGAAAAATAATTAAATTTACTCGCATGGAAACACGAATCAGAAACATGAAATCGCGAATTTACTATGCAACCAGAGAGTCTGTATTAAAATTCATTAAATTTATTGTAATTATTATCATAATGAATTTGATCCGTTTTAATACAGCTGCGGTAACTGGTTAAATGTTTTCATATGATCCTGTTTTCAGATCATTTATATTATTCTGTAAATAAGCATAAAGACGTGTATGCAGAAATCTCAATAAAATACATAAAGTATTTGCGTCTCTCTTTCAAATATTCAAAATTTGTTTTGTAAACTCACCACAGCTCCTACGAAATTTTAAACACATCTAAAATTATTTGTTAACATTCACATTTTTGACGATTTTCATCTTGAACCGAAATTAGATTAGCGTTGAGTTCAGACGACTCCAATGATAAAGGTCAAGTAACCAACGAATATGCAATTACGCTAATCAATATAAATTCAGAATAGAAAACGGAAATGAGGTAAATTAACTTAACATAACGTAATTGAATTATCTCCTAAAGCATCGTAATCGCATTATTTTTGATAAATCACGTGAATTATTAAATTTTTATGAAAGAAACGACAGTCAGTGTATTAAACAGCCAGTTTTCCAACAATTTTCAACTCGAACCTAAATCAAACTTGTGACCCGGATTTTTCTGAAGGCTATAAATTATCAAGTGCGACCGCGGCGCATACGTAGTTGAATTTCCGAATAGTTACAAATTTTTCACTCTGTTTAGCGACGTCGACGCCATCGACTGAAATTCTGCAAAGCAAATTTCTGTTTACAAACTATTTTGAAAGAATGTCACGGGCACGGTAGATTTAATAAATTGTAAAAGTTTAATTCCACGGTGGAGTGAATTTTCCACGATTGTTTTCGAAGAATCGGGGAACTTTGCACTGTTCAACTCGTTTTACACAGTATCTAGATTCAGGAGAAAAATTTTACTTTGCTTATCTGCCGATTACAGTTAACTAACGTTACTGTTTTTCCGTTCCTCCGCCTCGGGTAATTGTGATTGTATTGCAACTATGTTGCTATCGTTTGCAACTGCGTTCTATTCGAAACTTGTACACTACATTGTTTATAAAAAACTGATGAACGTTTTCCAAACGATTCATGTGTTTAGCACTTCTAATAATCTCACGAAAAATGTCTAAAACGAAAATTAATTACAAAGTTCAATAAAAAAATTGTCAAAAATTTGCTTTTCTTTACAATATTCTTTAAAAGTCTTATTTACAATATTCGGTCACGTTAGGCATAGATTGCAAAACATTCGTTTGCTCCACTGCATTTATTTCTTTTTGCAACACATTCTTCAAAACTAACTAACTAAAAATATTAAAATATTTATTTTATTGTCTTCTTAATGTAAATCAAAATTTTTCTGGGGGTTGTTTGAAGGTGACTTCGCATTTTTCGTTTCCGCATAATCGAAGAATAAAAAAAGACACTTGAATCAACGTCTAGGGTTATTCGACGTCGCCCTTAATACGAAAACGCCAAGGGCTCTTCAAGTCGAGATTACTATAGCATTAGACATCTAAAAACGTGTTTGCTGGTTTATTTTGTTTGTCGAGTAGCGTGTTGATTCATGCCAAGGGAAAAAACTACGGGGAGAGGGTAATGAATGGCGGCGACCGTCGAGAAATTCGAAGTGAAAACTGCGCTGGCGTGTTTCTCGCCGGTTTTTTTGCGGGCGCAGCGCGTTAGGAATATAAAACTCGTGGGCAAAACTTAAAACTTTGATTCCACTTTTAGCCCCTTGAAGTTAAGATTTACTCTCGAACTTCGGGATCTAAAATTGTCAACTTTTCGAGTGGGAGCGAGCACATTCCGTCGCGTTTCCCGTCTCCGTTTCTTTCTCGCGTGCAGGTCTCTTTTTGCGAATCCGCGACAAATGTATAGTAATTTCTCGCTGGAACTCCGTCCCGTGTACGTTGTCAACAAAATTCTGAACGTGGAATGCCGGACAGCCCTTAGGAACCACGCAAACAATTCCTTTTATTTCATGTTAATTGAAAAACCAACCGAGTAAAATCGACTTAATAAAATTAATCCAACCATCAATGTGTCGCTGTTGTAAATTCAAAAAGTTGGGAAACGTAGAAAGAAATTTTCAGTAAGAACATTAGAAGCAGTTAAACGTGCTAAAAATTTAAATGGAATTATAGATCAATGTGTCGCTGTTGTAAATTCAAAAAATTGGGAAACGTAGAAAGAAATTTTCAGTAAGAACATTARAAGCAGTTAAACGTGCTAAAAATTTAGATGGAATTATAGAATTTTGGATGATGCACTGTTTTATGAGAAAACAGCTTTTTATTTCTATCCGGCACTATAATTTTATGTATGTACATCTAGTTTTACAAATATTATTCCCTGCTCTTCTTCTTCATCCGAAATACGACGAAAGCCGGTCCCGAGCGATCGCCTTATATCGAAAGGAGACTGTAGTGAAATATCGGTGTGGGTCAGAAATGTCTTTTAATCTCCCTGTTCCTTAATCGGATATATTATTAAAAATTTTGCATCCAATTCCTCGTTCATATTTCGTTAATGCTCACCGCCACTATTAATTATATAAAAAACTCGTGCAATTATACGCGGCACGCACGAGGTTTCTATTTCCCCCGGCTGAGACGCGTAACGACACGGTTTTCGAAAAATAGTGCAACCGCGAACCGTTTATTACCCGCACGGCGATGCAATTAACCCGTACACATTACCGAGGTGCGTGCATTATGCAGGATCCGCGCACGCGGAGAAATGTGCCCGGCGATTTGTATTGTAAGCCGCGCGCTTTGACGCGTCCCGCCTCGCGCTAATTAAGTAATTGCTGGCTAATGACCGAGCAACGTTCGATGCTCGGATCGGCTCGTTTCGAGAAAAATTTGCGAGAAACACTCTTCCTGCTAAAACTACAGAACTGTACCGTACTTGTGCTCGCTGAAAACAGCTGTACCATGATTCAAAACAATGTTCACGTCACTGACGCGGCAGTATCGTATCGGGACACGAGCGGAGGTTTCGCGGAAGCGTTAGTATACCAGAGAGACAGAGGCTCGTCGCAATCAACGGCGTCGATAGCTCGTTCTCGCATTCTTTCCGGTTGGCTGTCGGGATTTCGGGCCTCGGAACGTGACTTTATCGAATAATTTCTCGGTGGCTCGAAGTCGGAGTATCACGACGAACGCGTAGAGAGAGAGGGAGAGAGAGAGAGAGAGAGAGAGAGAAGGGGGCTGTCTCGTTACGCACGAAGTCTGCTCGCTACACGTGCACAAGGCATGACGCATTAGAATGACGCCACGGGTTCACCGGCCAGCAACAGCAGCAGCAGCAGCAGCAGCAGCGGAGCACGGTTTGGTGAAACGGCAAAGGTGCAAACCTCTCGACGTGTACATCCTGCAGGCATTACCGTTTCCACGTTACGTCATGCACGCGCAATCAGATACGCGTACAAGAACGTTAATGGCCGATTAATATCCACGCCCGTTTCGCCGTATGCACGCCTGCAGCCCGGATCTTTACGACTTAACGAGCCGCGGCTGAAGCCCCGCTCGTTTTGCGCGTCGCCGTTCCGCGAATCTGCGAAAATGATACGCGACGTCGGTGACTAAGTGTCCGGGCAACAATCGAGTTATCCGCCCTATCAGCGAATTCTGGCGAATTGCTCCTCTGTTCATACAAGATGGCGGCTCAGACCGGTGGCTCCTCAGTTTCTCTCCTCGAACAGGACTGGAAAAAACTATATACAAAAATATCGTAACGGAGGAGCGGATTTTGAATGGCATAAATTTCCGAGTAGATCGTCCAACTCAAACTTCAATTTCTAGAATCAGAATTGGGCAAATAACACATTCGTTTTTGTTATATAAGAAGGAAAACACGATCTGCGATACATGTAAAGTACCAGTTAGCATAGATCATATAATAATAGAATGCGAAAAATATGAGAATGAAACTATTCTGTTAACCCCTTGCCTTACAATATCGAGTCAAACTCCGAGCAGAGTCTAATAAATACGTATGTTATTAATTTCCTTTAAACCGAAATAAAATTCTAGTTTGTTGTAGCCGATATATATATCCTTTGGACGAAACATAGACATACAATGAATATAAACTATCTTTTCTTTTTCTATGAAATTTTGAACCATGAAAAATTTCTAATCGTTATAAGCAGAAAATAAATGGTAGTGCAAGGGGTTAAGATCTAAAGAGTATATCTCAAATATGTAGAATACAAATGTAGGATACAAATATGTATAATATATTGTAAGAAAATGTACCGTGTTGCTAATGACCTTTGACGTTGAGGCAACATTAAACAAATAAATAAAGAAAAAGGACTAGAAAAATTGTTCATCCGAATTGAAATTTAATTTTGCGGCTGTAGAATCTCACTCGCGACACATAATTTGTAAATTTTTACACACCCTGTACATTCAATATATTCGAATTTTATCGCGATGTGCACACGAGTGAATGAACTTGTTTTATAATTTCTCGCGAAAGTTACTTCACGATTTCGATTCGTCGCGTTCGATTTTGGTATTGAATATTGTATGAATCGAAATCGTGATTTTTGCTGAAACAAATATAGTTGTCCGGGGTTAAAAGCCAGCACCTCCGAGGTGCATGAGCATAGTAAACGCGCAGGAGCATAAAGAGTTGATGGTTCAATTAGCCACGGGAAGACGTTGGCAGTTTCCGTTTCTTTTGTTTCGATGCGCACCGTTCGGCTTGCGGCAGTTAACCGCAACCCGTCCGCAGCAGCTTAGAAAACACGCGTTACGGCGAGGCGAGGCGAGGCAGGGCGAGGCAGGACGAGGCAGAGCGAGGCGAGAGAGCACGTCTTTATCTCGTACACCAGTCTTAATCTGTTTCTACTTAACCGAACACACGGCGAGCATTACTCCGAGTGCCTTAACTCACCGGGATTAACTCCGATTCGCCACCTCCCGATACGATTCCGGCAAAGATGGCCGTCGAATTTCAAGCGAGGCCGAACTCCGATCCCCCGCCGAGTCAGCCAGACAACACAAATCGCTTGGAACCTGTCCGATACCGGTTACGAGACCGGCGCCGAAACCGGGCCTACACCCTCGGCTACCCTCTTGCCCGTCGAATTCCTGCGCTCGGTAATCGACGCTGATCCTGCGCCGCTGTTCCGGCTCGATCGACTCGGCCCGTATGGTTTTCGATAAGTCGATCGGATTAGACCCCAAATAGATTCGGACGATTCCGAAACATTCAATTATTCATCCCGATGCCCGGTGTCCCCCGAGCCGCGAGGATCGATGTTTGTCCGGCCAGTCGATTATTTAAAGCGGACAGGATTTTTAGGAATTTTTACCGAAAATATTAACGGGCCACCATTGCAAGGCGGAACCTTATCGAGTAAGATCAGCTCGCCAGCCAAATTGTGTAACTATTTTAAATTTTCTTACATTTCCCTGCCAAGGCATTTTCTGAACACACAAAGCTGAGTACTCCTCCTCTATTTAATAAAGATTTATTGTTATTTCACACGCTTTATTCATTGAAATCGCCCCGAACCCGTAACAATATCTAAACATTTTCCTTAATCATTTTTAGGCTTATTAATTTTTTGGCGAAATTGAGTAGGTGAAATTTGAAATAGCGGAGTGATTAAGAGAACTTAAGGATGTCGATATATTATTTTTGATCTGTTAGAATTAACTAAGGAAGATCGATCTCTCTGCTTGGTTTCTATAGTTTGCAATTGAAAATTTTTATTTTACGTAAAGATCTGCAGTTTTGTAGTTTAGGTTAATACCACCATTGGACGACGAAGATTGAACTGGTAAAAATGAATGTATCATCGATTTTCTTTATATTTCGGCGTGAATCGGTCAATTAGCGAGGTTCGCCCAGTAGAAATGGCAAGGGTGAAAGTGTACTTTCCCCATAACGAAGGGGTTGAAGACAATGAACACGTAAACGTTCGGGAGGCCAGCAATTGTTTCGTATATTCCGGTAAGAATGCGAGCGCCGGGTTGTTGGGGAAATAACGTGGGCCGAAATATTTTTGTTCGCCGTGCCATTTATATAAAATTAGGGGACGCAATGGAATGCTCATTAGATCCCGGACGATTCCGTCGGTCCTTGCTCCGTGTCTTTTCCCCGTCCCCGCCAGGCTTTCTCTCTCTCTCTCTCTCTCTCTCCCTCTCTCTTCCTCTTCCTCTCTCTCTCTATTTCTACCGTGGAGTTTCAAGTTTATGTTTACCCTAACTTCGGCAAAGAATGTATCAAGTGTGTACTATCCGTCTCGAGAGTTTTACAGTTGCCATGAACCACCGCAGCGGACTCGAAATATTCTGATTAAACGACGGGGGTGTGGGGGTGGGGGAAACGCGGCATCTCCTACGGCAAACAATAAACATTCTACCTTGATGAAAATTGTATTGTGTACGATGAATTTCTTTCAGGACTTTTGTCCGCGGCCGTAGCTTATCGCTATAATTAAAAAAGGAGAAAGGGATGGCGAGAGAGAGAGAAAGAGAGGAGAAGGAGAGAGCGAGTTCCACATTCGCGCCCAGCGACCGACTGTTCATCACCGTCCGCCATTTTTATCCCGGTGTTTTACCCAGGAATCTTAAAATCTTTATTCCGGAAGAAACTCCCCGGCCACGGTGCTTTTACGAGCCTCGAAACTTTGTAACTTCGGTTTAAGTGAAAATATTGTAATAGATAAAACTGAGGAACAACGCGCTGATTACTTTCCGCTGCTTCCGGGAGAATCGAGCGCGACGAAGACTGTTTACTTTCCTCGAGTGTGACAAACATGTTTAGCGTCAAAGCAGAGTTCGAGACGTAACCGAATGAATCCGGAAACGTCCGGAATGCAACGTAGAATCTTAGAACGGTAAAAGTATTCGATTTTTCGTATTTTGATCGTGGATTTGATGCATTTATAACCAAATTCGGAACAGCGAAAACATTAAACGAATTTGAGAATATCTATATTAGTTTCATTTTATCAGAATAATTGAAGAGACGAACAATTTTCTATTTAACTCCTGTCTAGACGTCACTAAGTATCAAAATGCCAATATTTATAATTATTTTCCGATGCACACAGGATATCTAAAAATTAATCCACAAAATTGTTCAGACACTTTTCATAGTCGGACCAAAGAATGTTTCAAACGAAAGTTAATTAGATTTCAATCAACTACTAATTACGCTATCATGAATTTAATAAGAATTTTTCTTCGTAGAAAAATCAAAGTCGCCTTTAAAGAGTGCCAAACGTTTTAATTTGGAACATTGAATTATAAAAAAAAACATATGTATTAATTTCTATATTAGCATTTCCCTTAAATATTTCGAGTTTTATTGTTGCGTTTGTTTTTATTGTTGACAAAAAATATCTCAACACGAAATATATGAATAATTATAGCGATAAAAGCTTGATTTCCTTGATCGAATATATTTTGCTAGGAGTATAGTCGATGATGTGCGCGCGCTATCGAACTGTGTCTGACCATTACTGTCCGTTTCTACTTGCCGCATACAGACTGCCCCATCCAACTAGATTACTTTAAATATCTCACTCATTATTAGCAATAATAAAACCGGTTAGGGGAAAGAATGATTAGGTTTAAAAGGCCAAACACTGTGGAATACAAACAATTTTTTCCAAGGTCACTAAATCTCATTAGCATGTTACATGTTGAAGGGTCACTTCCAAACTACTATAACCTTGTAAAAAAAATTGTACAACAGTATATAGTTGAGCAAATTTTAAAGCGTGAAGCTTTAACTTTCACAATCCTGAGTTCATTTTTTCCATAAATATTTTAGCAAAGCAACACACACGATCTGCAATATCCTCGTGCCTCTGGTTATTCTAATGTTGGCACACTTCTCATTCAAAATGCGATAAAGCGGCGACAAAAAATCGTACATCAAGTTTTAGGTGAAGGTCTCACTTAAGGAAAATCATTTTTTAAACACGTGTAAAAACGCGTGAATTTTCGAAAAGTAATGCAATCGAAACGCCTTTAAAGAATTAACTGCTGTAAGAAATTAGTTATCTTAAGGATTGAGGATCCACGCCTTACAATGAGCTCAAGTGGATTGTTGTATGTTCTTTTTTTGTTTACGCAGATATAACAGTTTGAACTCATGTTTTCCAAATAAAAATTTATGCAAAAAGATGTTCACACGAGTGTCACACGAGTCGAATTTTCCATAGGTGCGGACTGGATAAATACATCCCCTCGAAAAGGATGGTACTAAAGAGGAGTGGAACAACATGAAAAAAGTTAATGCATTTTCCGACGCTTAGTTTTCTTCTGTGGCTAAAAGGGTCCAAAATTGAGGTAAAAATGTCGCGTGTCAGTCGGTTTTCTCTTAGGTGTTAAAATCCGGCGTGTCCCACGGCGAGCGTGTTAGTTCTAATAAAAATACGACGGCGCGATGTGAGGCGATCGATATTCCGCTTTCGGCGTGATGATTACCAGGGAAGCCTTTAGTATCAAGAGCGTCGATTTAAAGTAAAAATTCTCCTTTCGCGGACCGGATGGTGGGCCACACCGGTGTAACGGGCGCGTCGTATACGGTGATTGCATACCAGTTAACGATGTCGTGAAATATTTCACGCCGTCCCTTTTAATACTGCGTGTATAAAGAAAATTTGCCGCCGAGCCACCGTGGGGGGATGGCCGGCAAAAAGCGATAAATTTGCAACTTTATATTGCACTTTCCACGAAGTTCACCCCCCCCCACCACCCCGCCGGCCTCTATACATATTCGACAGAGGGAGAAAAAAATCACCCCCGGCAGCCCTTCGTCAATTCATTGACTTTCATAACGTTATCAGTAACGAGCTTATCTCTGTTCTATGCAGAGAAGTTCGATAACGATGCAACTCTAACCGAACGTAGTTCCGAACATGAAACGTCTTTACGAAGTGTTAGGCGCTGAAATACGCCCGTACGAGTACCAATAAGCGGTTATATGAAATACCCCCGCTATCACGGCCGTAGACGACGACTTTATTACCACCGTAAAAATCCCTTCCCCCTCCCCCCTCCCCCTCTGCACCGCCCCTAGTAACCCCTTGTACACGGCCGACGTGTAATATGTAGGTCAACGTTTCCGATGGTGATTTAGATAACGGAGGATCTAGCCATTCGGGTCACTCTCGGTGACTTTCGAGAGATAAACACGTTGTCGTCGAAAAATCCCCTGCATCCAGGATTTCTATTAGCAACTGCGCGACCAGCGAACTTCAAAACTTTTACACGGCCAAGCAAAATGGAAATATAGGGGTATGAGCTCCTGACACATCAACTTTTTTTAACACTGAACCTACCCTCACCTCTGTTCGTACCGTGCGTGGTCAAAATGACCGGTCCTTAAACAAAGTTAATAAATTAATACATTAAACGTGGATAATAGTCAATTTGTTGCTGAATGAATTAGTGGACGGACAGCCTCCATAAATATGGCGACACAAATTTATTTTCATTCAATTATACAAGAAATACTGTATAAGTATTGCTCTCTCCTATATTTACAAAATTGTACTGTATCGTCCACTTTTGCGGTTTCGATGCATTTTTCCACGAAACGGAATTATCAACCATAACTTGATAGCGTCTCATTCAATGAGGCGACTTGAGAGTAGCATTTCTTTTATACTGATTGTGTAAGTTTAGAATAGTGAACACCATTTTATCTCGTGCGGTCGAATTGACCTTCCGCGATAGGTAGGACAAGATACGTATATGTCTTTGAAAAAAAAGTGAAACCAGAAATAAATACTGAAAAATACATTGTATATGTACTCGAAGAAAAGTCGTAAAGATAAACAGCAATGTTATGTCAAGAAATGTGCTCAGCAAGACCAAGGAAGGAGATTTTTGGAAATTTTTTTCGCAGAAACTATAAGACTTTAATAAAAACGTATTCGTGCGTTTAAATTGACATACTTCGGAGAATATCTCACAATTTTCTTATTTAAATATATTTTTATTTAGAACACCTAATTCGTACATTCTTAGAGAAAAGTGATTTTTGGGATTTTTTCTCAAAAACTGCAAGACTTCATCTAAAGAAAGTATTTCTGCATGTTCGGTGGCGTAGTTTAGAGAGTTCCTTATTTTCTACAAAAACATTCATCGCCGCGGACGATCGCCCCAGTGAATAAAAATTGTACGAGTGAAAGTTATCGTCCCGACAATATATTTTGCTTCCGTCGTAACGTAACGGTAATGAGGTAAACACGGTTGGAAAAATCGAACGTTGGTGTGTAATTACGAGTACGTTATTACCGCACGGCCCGTTCGATTCAGCTACACGCGAATATGAAATCGCATAAAAGCCGTTGCCCGGGTGAATCAACACGAAAATATGTGATTATCTCCTCGCCATTTGACGCGGCCGGATTCAATCGAGAAACTAGCCCAGAAGTAATTCTGATTATTTATTCACCGTTAATTAGGTTTCGCCCCCTTTGTCCCAGAAGCGAGCACGGTAGCGGCGGAGGGGCGTAGGGGGTGAGCGGGGGAGGGTGCAGAGACGAGGATGGGATCGTCGAATGTGTTCCAATCTGGAACGTGGTGGCGTTACAAAACCATGCCTGTTGAAGCCCCGCACGCATAATTGGCAGGTTATTTTGAAAATTCGCGTAATAGAGCGAGCTATCACGGTGTGATGAGATATGAACAGCGTTATAACGAAGACACGTAGAAAGCACGCCGCAATATATCATGCATAACAAGTGACTAGCCCGACTCCGTGCCATGCACGAGCTGTCTAAGGGATGTTATTGCGTCAGACACAATCAGAATCATATTTCTTAGGCGATACGCGAGACACTCGGCTGTCTTGGCTTTCATTTTTAGCACGTCGCCGCCCGCCGTCGGCCCCGTTCCGTCCGCTCGACCAATTTTTCTATATCAATGCGTTCGCCCCGCTCGAAGAATATTACCCGCGGCCCACAGACCACGGTAGCGCCTCGCTCGTTGCAACCCCGTTCATTGCACCGAATCCCCACGGGCCCCCAGGCGATTCCCACCACGAGTTCTTCGAAGTTCCGAGACTCGTGGCGGGGATGTGACGATGTGGGACACGGTTCGCGTGATTGGTTACCTCTCTTGCTTGCACAACCTTGATTTTCCACGCATTTCCGGTCCCGTTTCGGGCAACGAGAGAAGTTAGTCATTTCTGCAAATTTTAAAACATTCTTCGAACCTCTCTACACATTGTGAGAACAAAACCTCGTTTGTTTATTCGATAGATGAAAAGCGTATCAACTTCATTCGTCACACGTTCGACACTCTTAACCGCTTGCACCCCTTTGTCGAGTGCGACGCGACACTTAACAGGTGTTCACAAAATTCCAGACTGCAAAGGGCTGACCTACCGAACACAAAACATACAAAAGTGGAACGTCTTGTAGAAGGGAAGAGATTGAATTTGGTTAAACTTTGAACGAATTTTATTGTAATATCCAGTTAAATAAAGAAGTCAATTCAGTAGTTTCCTATGAAAACTTTTTGACTATTTCAATAATTGTGAAATAGAAGGTCATTTTGACCGTGGTAGGTTTGTATGTCAGTCACATATGACTGACAGTGATTTTTGACTGGGTTTATTTTTCTTTATAACATATCCACATAAATCGAATTTTATTGGAGTCTTTCGAATTCGAAAGGGTTAAGACCTCGTCCCCTACAATATATTTTAAATTTCCACTTTTGGTTTCGCTAATTATTTTACTCGGATTTTGTGAGAATCTCTGGGGTTGATATTTGGCACTTAACGCGGTAAAGCAGTATAAATTTAATATAAAATAAAGTCGTGTACATAACTATATAATACGATTAAATAATTACATTTTTTAAGTACAACTTGAAGGTCAAATAACGCGTTAAGCTTCCTTTGGGAACAGAGTGCATGAACAGGTGTTGCCCTTGGAGCCGAGTAATTCGCGAGGCTTAAGATCGCGCAGAAAGGGGCGGGCCTCGATCGTTGATCTGTCCAATAAGCTAAACGATTCGCGAAGAGGGTAGGGAGGGGGTTGGTTTTTTGCCCGTCGATAAAGGGCGTTCCGACGTGGCTGTCGCGACGGAGGGGGGGGAGGGTAGGGGGAGGTCGAGTAACTCCTTTCATATTCAATAATAACGTCACGCGGCAACCCCGGGACGCAACTTTGAATACGTATATAACAAAAGTTCGGAACTTATAAGATGTCAGGAACTTTCTAAGATAATACAACAAGACGCAAACGCGTCGTGGCAGCGGCCGACACTCCGCCCGGGCAACTTTCCCAATTTGCTATCTATGACTGCGACTACGGATTCTAACTCGATACGCGGGGAAAAGGGGTCGCCGCGCCAGGAGGGTGGGAACCGGGCGTAGACAGGGGGCGAGGGGCCGTGCGGCGGGGAGCTTTTAATATTCATTAAATCGCGCCGGGACCCGTCTTGAACGTCATTTCACGAGCCGCTTCGTTGTCGCATACTGTACGAAACGGTCGCGTCGAACCCGGAAATCCAATTTTCACGGGGCCGCCGCAGCACGCGTACCCCCTCCAACCACTCCAGGCACGCCACCCCCCTCCTACTCTCGCGACCCCCGCCGACAGACTCCCGCGCAACCCTCCGAACCGGCGTCGCGGAGAAAATAATTTCGGGCGATCAAAGGTTCCCGTTTTTTAAAACGATACGCAATCACGCGGGCAAATATCACGCCGGCTAGATTTTAGGAAGATTTTATGAAACGTTTACCGCCGCCCCCCCCCCCCCCTACCCGGATTGCGCGAAACAACCTCCTGAAAATATTATTTGCCCGCCAGCTTTTCCACCCTCTCGCTACTTTTCCCTCCCATTTTCTCCGTCGGCTCGAAATTAGCTTCGCGTTACGCGTCCCCGTGTTTTTTCTTTTTTTTGCACGATGGATTATAGGTATTGCGAGCGAGCATGGATCCTTTTTTATTCGTTCCGTGCTGTAAACATTGTAATACTATACCTCGGCGATGTTCAAGCGGCAAAATAACAGTTTGAAAAGCGGATGAAATCTTTTGAGCGTAACGTGATCGGAACGCGGTTTAAAAGTACCGTAATTACATGCAACGGATCCAAAAAGTATTTCGTCACTAAATTTCCGATTTTTGAGAAGTTCTCGCAAAGAAAGTTCACTCACACAGTATGAGCAGTTTACGTTGCAGAAGCTTCAAGCAAAATCTTCTCGTAGATCTGTCTGTTAAATTGGTAAATTACAAGTGAATTGGTAAATTCCTTTGTTGAAAATAGAACATGAAATAAGTCTGGATCAGATGGAAATAACGTTGTTAGGATCGTCCGGAAATAGTAAGGGAACGTTCCAGCCACGACTAGGCTTAAAACTCTGGAAGGTATGTGAAATTGTCACGCGGAAAGAGCATAAGTTGAACGTTAAGCTGTTCGGAGAACGGGAAGCGTTCCGATTCAATGAAGATGACAGAGGAACAGGCCGGAATGATTTTGTTGACACGCGACCGTCCCCGATTAATCAGGAGCACGCAACTACGGGGAAAGTATCATTTTTAACAATACCGCGGCACAGCACACCATGAATGTATAAAGCAGCCGGGTCGCACCATGAAATTTTCATAACTCACGCCACTTGCCGTGAATTTATGCTCACCCTGGCCGCATTGCCGGCATTACCCTCACTAGCGTTGCGCGACATTTTATCCAACATTTATGATCACTATAAGCTAAGATCTCCTCCACCCGCCCCTCCACCGCCCCCCTCGTGCTCGTATTTTTCACCATTATCGACTAATAGGGCTATAAGTCTTGCTACGACACAAATGAAAAAGCACGTATCCCTATAATGATCAACTGGGCCGCGATATGTCCGACAATCTCGCTCCCGTAACGAGAGGGTCAGACTTATGGTCTCTGCAGGACTCTATTGGCCGCCCAAGGTCACCCCCACACTCTGGAAAATTTACAAACTGTTCCCGTAACGAGCCGAGGCTGAAATACGAAATAATGGGACCGGGTTAGAGCGATCCTTGCTCCTGGCAAAATTATTGTATCAATATTTAAAAAAGATAAAAATATTTCAACATATTTGGAGTCTCTATCTTCAGATAATTTTGATGAAATTTAGTTGCTGTTCAGCAATGTTACAGAAATATAACAAGCACCCTCGCACAGAATGTGAAAAATTTTTACAGAAATGTGATGCAAATTTTTACAATTTTTACATGTGAGCAAAGATCGAGCCATGGACCCGAAAAACGATTAAAAATTAGTGAATCCGTAACACGACGGGCAAAAGATTTGAATCTAATATAAAATTACAGCCGATTAAATTTCGAGAGCCCGGAACTAATTAGCCCTCCTAATGTGTGCGAATATCCGGCGGATATTCATTAATGCATTGATTAAAGCAAATGATTGAATCCCAAGGATTTGTTTTACTTTCGCGGCTGATTTGCTCGGCGGCATTATTATGGTAACGGACGGGTATAATGTACCTACTAATTGAATAACAAAATACAGCTGTAGTATTCAATTTAATTTAATATCGCTGGAAAATGATCAGCCCCGTTTATGCTAACGAATGCAACGTGATGTTACATTTCGCGCTGCTCGATTTCGTAGTAACCGCTCCCTGATGACGTTGCGCTTTCGTCGGCTCGTTGCTTGCAACGGTTGCACGGTTGCATTTATCCATCGCGTTTTCAAATGCCGGCTAAAATAATAAGTGCGCACGTCTGTGGGTTACCCGGAGCCCGTATATCTTCGCGGCACGCAGCTCCGCGTATCTGCATTTCATTAATTTTCATATTTAACCTTCGGTGCGTTCAACGTTCTAAGCGCGCGCGCGCTCGCAAGAAACCTCACAAACGTAAGTAATTTTTAGCTTGAATACGCAGCGCATTTTTATGAAAATTTTTTTAAAAATTAGTAGGGATACAGACAAAGTTGTTAACTTTTTTAATCATTTTAACGAGTCGGAAATAATAAAACATGAAATTCTTCACATATTTTTATTCTTTTGGAACGAGCCGGTGTCATTTTCGACAACGGAGAATATTTCAAAAATGTAGTAATGCTGGCTTTTGTGCAAAATAAAAATTTTCTGTATTGATTGAAAACGATGAGTTTCTTCTTTTAGTTATTGCAGAGAATTGAAAAATAATGTAACAATATTCTCAAATTTTCAGTTTTCCACTGGTCCATTTTCACCGTGAACGCATAAAATCCGCAGTCTACTGATTTTCGACATGTTAGAGAGAGAAATGAACTTATTTATATAATTATTTAGCACAAAAGTCGGCAGTCAGCGTTGTTTTGTTCTGTAGCTGCTTTTAGAAGAGACTTGTTTGTCTCTTGTACGTCGAAAGGTTAAGGGTCATTGGAACTTCTTTGAAGAGCATAGGATGGAGGTACAGTCAATGCAAAAAAAGCGTAATATAAAATTAATGTTGTTTTTAAACTGGCAAGGGTAAAGGGTCATCGAAAAATCAGTGAAGGGAAAGGATTGCGGATATAATCCAATGTTTTCACCAGTGTAAAAGAGTGTAACCCAAAGTTAATATTGCTTTTAAACTTGTTGGAACATTTATCGAGCCAGCGAGCATTCATGTAGTCCGTGTTTTTATTATCAGTAAATCCTTAAAAATGTTAATTTGCATAACGATCCGCGGTACAGTCGTAAATTCGCTGCTCAGACGACAGCGAACACGTAGTGATAAGGCAACCGTTCTTTATTTAAGTTAATGAGACTATTCAATAACAACGTTTATTTAATTAGAACCAGCATAAAATGCGCATACGTTCCACATTTGATCGTATCGTTACAGAAACAATTCACGATAAGCGGTTTCATTATTGAAAAGAGGCGAAATGATATACATAAAACACGTTTTATGCAATTGCACGCAACAGTGAAGTGCATAAAACTTTTTCAAAAATAACACTACACAACTCCATGCGATGCGATACGACTTCGCATTGTCCTTAATTTTCCGACAACGTTCGCGCGTTATTTAGAACTTCATATAATTTTTAGTCTTTTTACGTTCACTCATTAAAATTTGCATTAACATCCACGATGAAATTGCAACACGCGTTGAGTTATGTTCATCGGAATACTTTCATTACACACCGGATTCACATGGACGGAGAATGCGTTATTCAAATTCAGAAATACATTCAGCTCGAAAAACAACCTCGGCAATGCATTTCACGGAATAATGCATTTTCGATTTCCATAATACCATACTATCGGTAAATATTAACATGGCGGGGGATAAGTGGTCGATCAACGGTTTTGTATTTGACATTTTGTAATACAAATATACACAGATTCGATCAACAAAATCTGTTTTGTGTCGATTGCAAAATGCGGTTCACGTTTGTTCAAATCAAACCACCGAGATTGTTTACACTTCGTTTTAAAATACTCGAAAGTACAGACGAAGTGACCTAACGCTTTCATTCTTCTAATCATTACTCGCTTTCAATAGATTTTGTTTTGTAAAAGTTTGTTCGACTTTTTCTAAAATATGTAAATAATCCGGTGAAGCAGTTTTCCTTTGGCGAACTTCTTTCATTCTTTTCGTAATTTCTTCATATTGTTCCATGGCCGTAACAATATTTTCGCTTGTAAATAAAAACATGTAACGCTTGTATATAATGATATGCTTCCGTTTTCGATGCTCGTGCATCGCAGAAAGTATTTCTTACTTTAAAAACCGTTTAAAAAAGAGTTTCTTTCTCAGAAAGAAACGCTGACAGAGGAAAACGTCATTTTGTTCCATAATTCTTTCAGAAAATCGGAATTCCATTTCTCCCCGTGATCTAGAGAACTATTTCAACCCGTAAAATTACTTAGGAAACAAATACAGAAATATACGAATAAAACAAGTCATTTCGACGCGTCAATTGTCACTTGACACGTCAATCGTCGGTTGTGTTCCAGCGTTAACGAAGCACGGAGCCGAAAACGCCGTCATCCCTTCAAGGTGGAAAAAATGGCTGACGGCGAGGACTGGTCGTCGCGCGCCTAATCGCGCCGAGGGTTTTAATGGTGGCAGTAGGAAGTCTGGCGCCGTCTAATCGTCAGAAACAATGGCGTCGGATAGGCTGGCGGGTGCGGAGCCGATATCCTGTGTCTGAGCGCGGAGGCGGCAGCGGGCTCTGCGACCGCAAAACGCGGCTCGGGCCCGGGCGGGCTCCGAGAGAGATCCGGCGTATAACTGCTCGCTTTGACAAGTTTACGGCGTTTAACGGGATGCAAATGCCGTCGACCAGAGGGGGCAGGGGGTGGAGAGAGGGGTAGGCGCGTTCTCGCTTGCCGGCGATAAAGAGTGGAATACACGGGGATAAAGGCGGAGGGCGAAGGGGAAAACCGACGTAATTACACGGCGTACGGTAATCCTCGTACAACAACGAGGACCAGGCCGCAGACCGTCGAGCCCTCGGAACGGGTGTCGGCTACGGGACTGGCCGAATGCCAGCTGCTAGACGCTAGAAGTAGTGTTTTCGGCCGGCTACTATATCGGCCTCGACGACTATACCCCCTCCCCTCCCCCTCCACCCCCCACCGACGCTCGTGCACCCGGTGCGTGTGCATACATCGCAGACAAGGGGAACGCACGGTACTAACGACCACCAGTTGCCTGCTCTTCGGGACCAACAGCCCGACGGAATGGTTTTGTCAATGAGCGAATACTCGCCGAAA
>CM052138.1:13770793-13819377 GCA_028454255.1 Halictus ligatus | reverse complement strand
TTCTCTCTCTCTTTCTCTCTCTGAGAGGGGGGCTCTCTCTCTCTCTCTTTCTCTGTAAGAGGGGGCTTTCTCTCTCTCTTTCTCTCTCTGAGAGGGGGGCTCTCTCTCTCTCTCGCTTTCCCTCTGAGAGGAGGCTCTCCTTCTCTCTTTCTCTCTGAGAGGAGGGCTCTCTCTCTCTTTCTCTCCGAGAGGAGGCTTTCTCTCTCTCTTTCTCTCTGAGAGGAGGCTCTCTCTCTTTCTCTCACTCTGAGAGGGGGGGGGGGGGGGTCTCTCTCTATCTCTCTCTATTTTGATGTCGTTCCTTGTAACAAGTGCATCGAGGACAGCACGCTTAATTAATGCTCGCGCGTCAACGAAAACAATGGCTCTCGCCAGTCTCGTTGAGCTGTCATTACGCGTCGCGATGTTTAAATTTTCAGGGACTCTGCGCGCCCGATGCTATCAATGATCGTGACACGCCCGCATGTTAGTCTCGTCCGCGTGAAAACAGAGTTGTTTCACGTTTTATACTATTCACCAGAGGCCGGCAGTGTGTCAGTCCTGCTATCTAATCTTCCGCGTGGGCGTGACGCGCAACACCGAAAGCTTTGAATCACTCTCAGAATCCATGGATACGCGCGTTATTATTTGTGACGGCAGTTTTGTTGGTACCGAGACTGTCCAGAGGCAACATTGAAACTCATTTATCCATTTTACCACTTTCAATTTGACGGTGAGGATTGATGAAGAAATTCTGTTTGAAAAAATTAGGAGCGTGTTAGAGTGTACGATTGATAAATGTTTCATATTGTTCAGATTTTGTGAAGATTCGCATTAGGAAGATCTCGTTGTGATTTTGATGCAACTTATTTCGAGCATGTCGGAAGAGTTTGTTGGAATTGTTTGTTGCAGAGCATCGAGCTCGACCCATCGGTAAATAGGTAACGAGTGAACGAACAAATGGGAAAAGATGCGATGTAAATATTTATTAGGGACACAAATCAACCGTTCCCACCCCATCTCTAACGACGTAACATAATAGGGTTGAAGGGGAGAGGCAAAGGGATACATATGGGGAATTTGCACACCATTATTTGCGGGGACCGTGTTTGCACACGATTAAGGGATACACTGAAGTTTTATTTCCTCGTGTTCTCGGCGATTGTGGAACTTTTCGTTCTGTGCGGCTGGAAATAATTAATCTGTATCGAAGGAGAGCGTATACAAATTAGCCGATCGATGTATTCATGAAACTGTTGAATTCATTATAATGAATTTATTATAATTTATGAGATTTTATTTATGCGCCGAACGAGAGACAAGAGATAACTTGGAGTTCATTTATTATGGAATAACTGACCCAGAGAAGGACAATGAATTGTGGTGGATACATTATTTCAATTAACGAATGTGAACGTGCTGCCATCGCTGGATCCGGAGCCGCAACGATGAGAATGTGGGATGTGACTACTATACGAATTGCTGGAAACAGTATCTTTGTACCATGTGTCGAATAGTAGATGCACTTATTGTTAGTGCGAGCAATCGAGGTATAGGAGCAACCTAATCATAAAATCTATTTTTTTAGTCTCACGTCCGGGGTAGCTTTAGAGCTCGCTTAACATTTCCGTGTCACGTTCTACTGTATCGGTCGGAATTAGTATTGTGGAACCAATATCACAGATAAGGTACAGGAATAGACCATATGAGCACAGACGAGGTATAGGAGTAGGCCAATTACCATATGGGGTTTCGTGTCAGACGATCTGAAATACCGACATCGTTAATAACAAAGAGTGACAGAATGACCTTTGAACTCACTTGAACTTGACTTGAGTCAATTGAAATTGTTTCGATGTAATTGCTTGGTTTCCGATAATTGTAAGCGACTCTACCATAAAGCGCATTATTTCTCCCCTAATTTAACCCCTTTATGGTTTTGACAATTCCACTAGGAATACATTAAAAAATGTGTTATATTTTATTATATTTTGCAGTCTCTTTCTGTTTTGTAACGGTACAATGAACATTGAATTCTACGTCACTTACAGAATAAATAAACTACCTTAGCATGTCTTAAATGCGATACATGCTTAAGTACGTAGTTCTAACGAAAACAACAGGTATCTATCCTTAAATAAACGCTTCATTTTCTAAAAAGCTTACGATAAATTAATTTTTCTAATTACGACTAAACAATGATGCTTATTTAACACGTGTGCGATTACATATATCGGCGTAAGAAAATGAGAGATATATAATGTACGATGATACGAATCAAGTTATAAAAAAGATATTACAAAAAGTACACGTAATACTAATCAATTAATTTCCGTTGCTCTGCTGGTGTACGGAACAGGCTCTTCCTCTTGTTTAAGTTGCTTTAGTCTCATTAGCTCAACACTTCTTGCTCTATGAACAAAAATTTTCATCGTTAATACTCGATTACAGGAATATGTTGCAATTTCAGCGCCACAAATATTCACGCAGAAGTATAACAAAGTGTAAATCACAATTAAGTTCAATTGAATGTCGTCGATGGAAAAATTAACGCCAGAAGCACCGGCCAATCAAAATGACGGAATTTGATTCTATTCTATAAATTCTAAAAACGTTTTGTATAAATGATTCAATCTACTAAATAAATTCCGCCAGAAGCATTTTTATATCTTCGATCGTAATAAAACAAGAAATCTGAAATAATCATGATTCCTCAGTTCTATCGTTACATTTCCATTTAATGTTAATTTTGCAAAATTACGCAAAGACAATTTTCTTCTGCACAAAGCTTCATGGTTCAAAAATTTCGTTTAGAATGATACCTGGATATTCTTTCCGCCTCTTCTCGCTCCTTCTTTTGTTTCTTAAAGAATCTGACTGCCACGAAAATTATTAGGAGTATAATCGGTATTATGCAGACAACTATTATACCACTTGTAATACCAGCCTGGCGTGAGCTATACTCCTGTTGACCTGTGATTTTCAACGAAATCGATGGCATTAATATACGCAAGAAACAAGGCCGCTAAACAGATTAATAGATTTTAGTAGTCTGGTGAGTTAGGTTCAAGTATGCAGATATACAGGGCAAGTATAGCTGAGTAAATTAAATAAATAAACAAGGAAGGACGAAAGGTGACGGGATAGAAGTAACAGAAAAGCGATGACAATAATTCTGGTGGAAATTTCCATTCCACTGAAACGGTTTCAAACAACATTCCAAACATATACTCGAGTGTTGCAACGTATGCATGTGGAATAGAAATTTCCTGAGTAATTTTAAGGTGTAAAAAAAGAGAAATCGTTTATTGAACTGTGTTCTTACATTAATTACCAAGCATCTCGTACAATCGTGCTGTATCGAATCTGTTATCATTAAATTTGTTGCGTTTCAGCGCCGTCGAAATTTGCTCTTACACTTTTCATTTTTCGTCAACGCAGAAACTGATCTCTGATTCAACGGTACGATAGTCAATTCATGTTCCGACACATTTCTATTCCACAGCAACAACAAAAGCAATTGTCACACATGATAAAGGAGCTATTCTCCGCGATAGGGATGCGTTTTGCGTTATGTTTCTCGGTTTCTGCGGGAACCGTGTACAAATCATGCTCGTCGCGCGCGCGATTCAATCTCGAAAACCGAAGAGGAAAATGTTTATAAATACTTGTCATGAAAGGTATGTGCTTGCGGTGATTTCTTGAATACTATGGGAAATATTAAACAGTGTCTATATTATACAGTTAGTCATTAGCGAATCCGTTCAATCGAAATCTAACTGGAAATTTATTTCAAAAGACGCTTCTACGTTAGCCATCTTTAGTCCGTCACAGGAATGCCATTTTTATACGAGCATTTGTATTTCTTTTTATCCTCTGTTCGATTATCCTCAGATCGGTCGAACCAAAGTCTTCCCTCGTTAACGTCGCGTGAGACGATTCCCTATTGGCTGGTTACTTATCTCCACGTCACGTGACCAGAGACGAACGGCGTGCCATTGGACGCGCTGTGAGAAGGCGGGAATAAAAATGCGACGCTAAGGAAGGAAAACCGAAGCTCGAAGTCTCTACGAAATTTTCATTTCTACGAAATCTACTGTTCGATTTTTTACCAATAACTTTTTTCATTTAATCGTGTTACGAAATGCATACTGGCGTAAATTCTATTGTCTTACGTTGTTGCATATAAAATGTCCGATTTCGGAATTCGATTACGAAGGGTTTCAAGCTACTTTAAGGTCTTCAATTTTCATTCGTACGTCTAGTTTTACTCTTAAGTAAGATTGATTTCGATGTCAATCGATGCGATTGTCGTGTATGCTTTTTGTATGAGTAGAAAGATAAACATATTGGCGACAGCGTTGCGCGATGTTTCATCAAAATGTGGTAAGAAATGAACACGCCAATGGTACGAAAGAATAGTCAAAAATGGCGATGACAGTTTCGTAATTGAAGAAGGGGAACAACCAAAAACAAAAATTTCTACCCTTATGTGATCAAGCCTCTTCTATTTCTTTGACAGAATATGTTGATATTTTGAACTGCTGATTTTCGGCATTAACAACGAAAACAAATACACGGATATAAAATTGTAAAGACATTAGAAGAATTTAAGAATTACGTTATACTCAGCATATTGACTGTGTTAAAGAAGAAATACATTCTCAGTTAATTTCTGTTTCCTACCATGAACTCCCTACAAAGATCCGCAGATTAGAATGTTGTTTGCTCTGGTGTTACGAGATTAATTTAGGAGAAAGTTATGTTCGTTTAAATTGTTACTGTAAAAATCAGACGTTTGATATGCAACAACCTGGTTCTCCGAATCTTACATGTCTCTCGCTACGTGTTCGCGTTCATAATCGAAAGATCATCCGGTTAAAAAGATCGACATCCCCGACTAGCATCGCGTCCTCTAATTAGGTTTAAACGTCGCTCTCTTTGCCAGCTTTCCTAATCGATTCTGCGGTGCTCTTTTCCGAGTCGGTCGGGGACTGGGGCTCTTTAAGGTCCCAGTCTTTCTCCTCGAACTCGACATCCGGCTTATCCGGCAGGGGCTCGTTCGTACGGTAGACTCTTTCATAGCTATGCCTCTTTTTGCTAGCGGTGGTGGCGGTGCTAGTGTCGCTCTCCGGCGAAATTGGCCTGTCGAACGTCTTCAACGGCGTGCTCTGTCTCAACAACGTTGAATCGTCGATGGCAGAGTCGCGCTCCGAATAACGCCACGACTTATCCGATCTTTCTTTCGTCTGGTTCTTTCGGATCAAGAAAAACGCACCGGCGACACATCCGACTACGGGGATTAACACGACGCAAATAATACCCATCGTCGTCCAGGCTGTACGCTGGGCATACTCGACCCCACCTATAGTTGTGTAATAACCAAACAACTTTTATTTCACACTCCGCCACTGGGACGTCCGTGATGATGGTCCGATTGGATCGAGAACCCTCGATCTCGGCGAGATCGTGAGGTTGTTGCGAGGAATGATCGGGAGTGCAAAGATGAGAATAGCGACAGTGGAGGGTAGAAAACCGGTTGGTGTCCCTTGGGTGAGTGCGAGGTGACAGTTATACGATGCTCAAGGTAATTCGGCTGGTAAAGTCGTTTCCTATGTGCTCGGCTACAGGTGGGAGAAAATTCAAGGGGTGGTTCTCCGTGACAATATAATACGAAAGTGAACAGTAAAGAAATTGTGATTTCGACTTCATCTATTAGATATTGGCAATTTAAAATCCGCCTAAGTGCGGCAA
This sequence comes from Halictus ligatus, assembly GCA_028454255.1. Classification (NCBI taxonomy): domain Eukaryota; kingdom Metazoa; phylum Arthropoda; class Insecta; order Hymenoptera; family Halictidae; genus Halictus; species Halictus ligatus. The sequence goes on along the minus strand of CM052138.1, from coordinate 13,813,644 downwards.
CCCGGCCGACAGAGGTGCACGTTGCGCACGTGATTGGCTATAGCGTGTGACGTCAAAGCCTAACCATTGGGCGCGAGCGAGGACCCCCTTTGAGCGTCTGCATGACGTAAGCACCGTACACCTCGTTGGCCGGGTTGCCGCATTTTAGGCGAATTTTTAATTGATAATAACTAGAAAATGAAGCCGAACTAGCAAATTTTTTACTCTTCACTTTCGCCTTATATGATCTTGAAGAACCGTCTCTCAAATTTTCTCCCACCTATAGTCGAACATCCTGTGTTATGCATGTATGTAATTTTCATGATAATTGTGAAAAGTTGGCGTCTCGAAACTAGTACCTTGAATAGCGTATAGAAAAAATGTTTCATATGATAGTATTAGGTCATCCCATAAGTTCATTTGAATGCCCCGCCCTGTGTATACAGGATCATTTCTAGCAATAGTTTTCGCCATAAACATTTCACAATGTTCCGTCGGACAGGATTTAGTATTAACCGATTAAAAGGGCCTAAACGAGGCCCAGCGATTTCTTAATTTGAAACAGCAAATTGAAAACGATGGTTAACACATCAGCGACTCAAAACAGGACTTATAATATGACCTAATATTGTGCTCATCGTCGAGCCATTGTTCAGATACTCACGAAGACATTCCGTGTACCCATATTCTGGCACATCCCATCGTCCATCGGGCGTGCAGACTCGCCGTTGGTCGCCCACCAGTATGAAGTCCTGGTTGCACTCGAAGGTCACCTTCGTGCCGGGCGTGAAGAAGAAGTTGCTCTTACGACCGAACCGGGGCGTCTCCAATACACCGCACGAGATCACTGTAACACCGGTGACACTTCAATTTGATATCTCCGAATCAAAATCAAAATTCGCGTGTCCCCGAACGTCTTACCTTGGTCGTCTTCGTTGGTGTACCTGATCTGCGTGTACGAGTCGTAATAATTCTTCGTGAAGTGTGCCAGGTCCCTGTTCAGCGACATCGCGTAATCGTATTGGCACTGATAAGTCTCTCCGCAGAGATCGTACGCTCGCTGGACATCCATCGACCTACAACAACGCAAGATTGTTTATTCCTCTGAACCATACCCTGACGATCGAATTGTTCAGCTACCTGTTGCTCGGCAGGAAATCTGCAGGCTGCTTCCGCCACTCAGGCTCGAAAGTTTTGTTCGCATAGTAGCTCGCGGTTCTCCCGAATTCTCTGGTGAACAGTGTACCGCCTACCAGGTCGTTCTCCTTGTCCTCCAGCATCCATTTCACCGCGAAATCTTTGTGCAGAGCTTCGAAGTGGTTCAAATTACTCGAGCCCACTACTTGACCATCCGGAGTCATTAAATCGTCCGACATGTCGTTGTTCCATTTGCCGAAAAGTCCCTTGGTCTTGTTCTGGAATAGATCGAGACACTTTGTCAATGTTTTCCGTCTGTTCGAGCTCGTTGCCCGAAACGAGACCGGAAATGACCGCGAAAATCGAGGTTGCGCTACGAAAGAGGTCCTACTGTACTGTCTTTTCGAGCATCGAACATTTCGAACCGTACCAAGTAGGTCCAAGGTAGGTAGACTCTAGCCGACATGTAGCCCTCGTTTTCGATGACCTCCACGCCGGCACCGGTGTCGAACATGATGATCACTTCGCTCTGGTTCAAGATGTACGTCGGTGTGTAGACTACAACCCCGGGGAAGTGTTGGAACTTCAAGGACGGTCTGTCGAAGTATACCCGTCGTTTGTCCGCGAAAACGTCCAGCCGATATCTCCATTGCGCGTGCTTCGGTCTCAAGCGAACCTCGATGGGAACGGAGTTGTTGCCCCTTGCTGCGGACCGAATCAGAACGTCAACGCGTTTAAACAATCTTGCTACTAACACTAGATTTACGGGACGAGGATTTCTTAGCAAATATTTAACAATACGGAATTAAATTCCAGAGATGTTTTTTCGTGTTTTCAATTTTTTGTAACGAGAGATTGCAACTGAAAAATCGGAAAAAATTCTCGAATGTGTGATCCGATGTGTTATATGTGTCAGATTTTTTTTTACAATTTTTAGTTGCCGTAAAATAGGGGAAACAGGGCAAAAACTGGTTTTTCGTTTGTTTCCCTTAACTACCCTTACAGGGGAGGTATGGCGATGAAACTTGGTAAAATGCTTCTCCCTTGGTAAGCTATCGAATCAGCAATTTTCTAACAAAATCGGCTGAAGTGGGTTTTTGACCCCTATAGCCGGCTACACTCTTTGCATACCTGCAATCGAGGTCAGTTGCGTAGCCTTGACTTCCCCGTGAATGTTGTCCGGCAGCTGTTCAAATCTGCCCTGCACGTCGAGCTTATCCTTCGCGTGGTTCACCCGGAGCAAAACGAACTCTCCCTTTCCGTTGAAGGTGTACTGTAAATTATCGAACGTGACGATATGGGGGTCTCCGAACACTGTCGCCACCGCCGGCGCCTGATAGGCCACGCAATCCTGCGTCGGTCGTCTCTCGTATCTCAAGGTTTCGCACCCGACGGAGTGTTCCTCTTGCCACATGCAGCACAGGTAAATCGGTATCACGTCGTGGTGCCAGTGAGACAGGGTCGGAACCTTGTTAGCCTCGTCCCACGGATAGTACCCCAGATTATGAGATCGGTGCGGCCTCGAACCCCATTGCTGGTCATACGTCAGCATCAGGTAGCCGTATTTGTCATAGCAGCACTGTTGCTCGGACCCGTCCATGCTACGATTGTTAGAGAAACACTTGGGTCAATGCTTTATCTACCAGAAGCCTCAATAGAAGTTATAATTGCTAGACTAGATTACCAGATTTTATGTATTTATGGAACGAAGTGTGTGGACGAAACGTAGATCAGTGAAAACATTTAGAGCAATTAACGAACACTGTTCTGTTGTTTCCAACTTGTGAAAATTACCAAAAGAGTGAACACGATCTTATTGGACCTCTGTCTCTCGGAATTGATCAAGACAATTTTTATTTTGTATGTAGAAAGAATCTTAATAATTTTCTTTGATACAACAATCTTATTAATTTCGTCGTGCCCACATCCTCTCGGAGCTGTTTTACCAGCAGCCTGAACCATCGAATACGCACGCGATCAACAACTTAGTGTCTTTACCTAGGCGAGCCCGTCCTCACGCAATGATGGGCGTGTTGGTTGTAGAGACAGTCCAAGTTCGAGTCCTTGTCGCAATCGTAATCCGGAAGGAAGCGTCCTTTGTCGTTCAGCGCGTGTCTCAGCGTGCAAGGACACAGGGATATCTCGGCAGCGAAATTCTTCAGGTATCTGTCGTTCATGATCCACTTGTTGCACAGTGCTTGCGGCCATTTTGGACCCATCTGAGTTTCCCACTGCCACCCGAAGTACCAGCCCAACGGGATCGGTCTGCTCCACAGAGTCCTGTGAACAATTAAAACATCGTTACGCCGTCCAAACTGTAACTTCGTTCTACAATAACCACGGTAGAAACTCGGCAATTGCTCGATACTTCGTCAAAGTCAACTATAAAAAATTTGTGTTTCCAGTTTAAACGAAATTTCTCAAAAGCAGCCTCCCAAAATTAATGTAGGACACCGCGATCCAAGCAGGAAAATATTTTTCAAATACAAGTCACGTACGACGTGATGTTGATCTTAGAATTCTGCTGCGGATCGGTCAAGTTCAGCTGAATGAATCCGAAAGTCATGTCCTGCTGGTAGGGATTGTATTCGTCCCGGTATTTAGCTGGAATGATGACGTAGTAGCCAAGATTTTTCTGCGAGGGCTGGAATTTTATTGAATTTTTATTAGATGATACGTCGCTTCTCGCCGATCCTTGATCGACCAACCTCCAAAGTAGTGATGAACTCGAACTCCGGGTGAGTTTTCGTTTCGCGGTACCCCCACAGAGACACTTGCACTGCTGCGTTCTCGTTGCTGGTCAAATTGAACCGATCCCAGGTGATCTTGATCTCGTGAGGTTGGCGCTCGTGAACAGTGTGCGAGACGAAGATCTTCTCGGCTGCCGTGGCCGGGGTTTCTGGAAAGCATCGGATTCGATCGGATTGCAATTTTCAAACGGTTGCCAATGTTATCGGCGGACAGCGGACCTTTGTGCAAAACAAAAAATGTCTGGGCCGATTTCAAGGAACAGGGGAGAAGTAAACATTGCCTTCTTTCTCTAACGACTTCAAGAAGTCGGAAGAAAAATTTTCCTATTCTTTCTAATCATCTCTCTTTCTTTCTTCTTTCTGAGCCATCTTTGTCATAAATGCATCAAATCCGCCGTCTAGTTTTCAGTCACCTTACCGATGAAATATTTTCCCTTCCAGTTGTAGACTTTGCTATCTCCGATGCTGATCGCGAACCGGATGTATCCCTGAGCCTTGACGAACGGTTGCACACAGATGGCTCGGTTCTTGTCGATCACGGTGCCAATCACCATCTCGGTCTCGAATATGCACCGGATCTTCTCGTTCTTGTCGAAACACGGCCCGGTGATGTTGACGATGGTGCCGCCTAACATGTTCCCACTTTCCGGAGCGAACACCAGCGGCAGGTTTGCTCCAGCTGCAACGTACAAAACGATTTAGCCTGTCCCCTCCAAAATTCCTTCAATCCGATAGAATTAAATTGTTCGCTAGAGGGTTCGAGCTTCACCGATATCTTTGTTGCACGTTCCCATCATGATCTTCTCGTCTATCCTGAACATGTGACGCCCCGGGAAACCGTTTGCCCAGCCTCTGCCCGTTAGATCGCGGATCGTCGACATTTGGGAGTACGGCTTGTACTCGTAGCTTTGGGTGCCGTTGCCAGCATTGAATCCAATCTAGAATTGAAAAAGAAATCAACATTATTATTTCAGGATCCACTATCATTTCAGGACATTCGATTTTCGCGAGATAAACTCGTAGACGCCACGAGCCGCCTGGTGACTTCAACGCGTGGTAAGAACGACATCGCCGGATTAACGTGTTAAAGCGTCCAATAATGCTAACCAATAATGTTCGCTCATAAATCTGCGTTCCACTTTTGGGACGTAGATTTCAAAATTGATTTCTGCAGGAATGTATTGAGTAGGTAAAAATTAATTCCAGACACTGGAAGCTTTAATAGAACATTAGGCAACGACGTTCAACCGATGCAACTTCTTTTCTAAATTAAATTTAATCATCCCTAAATCGAAGTTCTACGAACGATGCATTCGCGTCGTATAGGATTATGCTGACCAAGATAGAAGTCTCGAATCATTTATCTTTGATTCGTGTAGGATCATTAAGTAACTACGGACTCATAGTTTAGAACGCAGCGACTGAATTGATTATACGATTTCTAATGACTCCGCTATATGGAAAAGGAGCTTAATCATTTCTTCCTGAATACTCCTGTTATAGAAATATTGATTGAACCTTCAACCTCCGGTTTTTAAGAGTTTGTTTGTTAAGACGCAAAGAAGAATATTGAAACTCACGAAAGCCGGAACACCACCCTCTCCGCCAGTGGTGTCACCGCCAGCCTCGGTGTGACTGCTCCACTGGATGTTCAAGTAGTTGAAGATCACGTAAGTTGACACTTCGTCCGTGGCGAGGACCATCTGGAAGGTGTTCGTCTTGTAAAGCGAATTGTCGATACCGCCAGCGAAAGACATGTTCTTCCACGTGATTATGGCGGCGTGTTTCGGGTCGAATGATTCCGAGCCGACGATGCCCTCGCGGATGTCCCACTTCACACGTTCCCGCATCTCCACGCCGAATTTGTCTGTCCTCGATTGCAGATCTCTCTCCATCCTGAAACGAATTATATTCGAAATGTTCCGAATGATATTCTTCGTTTCGCAGTCGACCGCGGAGCCCGGCTGCGCGTACCTGAAGTAAACGCCCGGCAGTCGTTGGTCCACATCGTCTTTTCTGATTTCCCCTATGCGACATTTGCTGAAGAATATTCCTATGAAACTGGGATCGTTCGCTTTCGGCCAGTCCTTCACGGGGAACACGAGAGGATACGTGTAGTGGACCGGCGGGTCGCTGAATTCTAAGTAACCGTTCATAGATACCTGGAACGCGATCCATTTTGTTTAGTATAAGAGCATGACGCAACTCGAAGATTGCGTTACAGGCGTCGAACACATTTTAGGGGAGTGGAAAATGGATCTATTATACTGTTGATGGCGTCCATTTAGACCGGTGGTTCCTAACCTGAGGTGCACACAACCCTGGGGGGTGTAAGAAAAGTTTCTTTTTCGATGGAAAATGTATTTTGTCAATAAAGAAATTATCTTGCAATGGATGTAGTTTTCTAAATAAAGAAACAGAAACACATTTTTCAAGGGGGAGGGAGCGAGAACTTATTTTTAGATTCAAGGGGGTGCACTGGAAAGGTTAAGAGCCACTGATTTAGACGCATACTTTTGGACTTTTCAATTATATTTTCAACATCACTTCTGACTGCATCCAATCGTGCAACTATTGATTTAACCGTTAGCACTCGAATGGCGACTGTAAGGCGCCACTAAAAATTGCTGCATCATTGTTCAAACTATTTTTCACGTTATTAAATTTGTTTGTATTTAAAAAATTACTAAACATTTCAGTACTCTACGAGTAAATTGCACTAGTTTCGTATGTATAGCATGAAACAATATATATAGAAGGGAAATATTCTAGGTCGGAAGAAATGTTTCGTTTTACAGTTAAAATGGCATCGAGTGCAAAGGGTTAATTTTATCTCTTCGATAATGTATTACATTCCGGGCTAAAATGGACCCGCGCACCGCAGTCTTAAATGGTTCATTCTATTTGTTAACCAACGGTGACGAGTTAACTCGTTATTGGACTGTTTCTGAAGCGAGTTGGATCAGTTCACTTATCGCATTTCTTTTTATCGTCGGCGCGATGAGATATCATTCAATGCGTCGGTATTTCCTCGAATCTAAATTGATGAAACCATAGTACACTATCCTCGTTTACGCCGACAGTAATATTGAAAATATCAACAGATCTTGCACATTTAATAAACTATTTCTTCTTTAGTACGTTACATAAAAATGTCTGTTCGGTCCAAAATTTTTCGAACCTAAAAATAAATTCTTTGCGTCAGTTTTATTATTTCTGTATTAAAATTGAAAACAAACCCTGGGAAAATTTGTTCATTTGCTGGCATAAGTGGATTTGCTGTGGCTGTATAAGACAGAGCAAACATAACTGCTTTAATATTTACTGAGGCCATAACGGGTTCACTAGTTTCTACGAAGTAATCTAGTTGTTTTTAGACAGGCCAACTCACCGGTTGATTCATTTTGTAATCCTTCAAATATGCGATCATTATATTAGACTGATCATATTGATCGTTACTAGAGTGCGGATTTTACGCATTTATAGCAAAAACGAATGAGTGAAAACAAAATTGTAAATACGTTCGGTGAATTTCAGAACGCTGTTACATTATTTTTGACTTGTCAAGATTATTGACAACCCGTGTTGTTGACATATATCGAGAGTTCACTGTACATTGTTAACTAACCGACTTAGAAAAATTTGTATTCAGCATAACAATTCGACTGCAGGTCTTCGTGCATTTAGGCATCAGCGAATTTGCGAAATACCAAAAACTAAGAGTTAACAATTCTCTTTCTCTCTGTCACATGAAATTTTCCAATCTAAAACGTGACCGAGGATGAAACTTCTATCGATCATCGACGTACCCTGGTGTAATTGAATCTGAATCCATAGAACGGCAGCTGGAAGTTGAAGTTCTTGTGTATCTGTGGCGTCGACGATTGGATCTGTTTCTGGTAATCGCCTAATTTGTCGCCGTCGCAGCTCTTGTCGAAGTACCAGTACATAAACTTCGATCGGATCTGGTTCAATCGCTGTTCGGTCATGACATACTGCGGCTCCCAATCGGTCGGGCAAGGCGCGTACCTGTCCGCGTTTGGATCATCCGAATCTACAAGAATTTTACTTCAATGAATCTCAATCTCCACGATATCCTCATCTTCGCGATATCGACTGTACATTGTGTGCACACTGCCCTAAGCGGTACAGAGATAGTAGCGCGTGCCGAGCACAGGAAATTGTTAAGTAATGATTCAGTGACGTGACTCTGATTGCACGTTGCATTGCGACGGTACTTTGCAAAACTGTCTCAGCCCAACAGAATTCGAAACTACAAAAATTCACAGTACCTAACGCTTATTAACCTTGGATTGGTGTCCCGAGCCTCTCTCAAAGAAAATTTCTGCACGCTAATTCTTGCTGACGAGTCGCAGATTGTATATCTGCACCTACATACTAGCGTTACAAAATTTTTGAAGAACCCCAGGGTGACTCTTCATTAAGAGAGAAACTTTAGAGATACGTATCATGCAATTTTTTTTACACAAATTCATTTTAAGAGCGTGATATCGGCGCTTGAATATTCGGCTATTTTGCAATTTTTCTATTTTACAAGAGGTAGGAAAAAAGTTTCCAGACGAGAGTTGTTCTTATTAATAAGGACTACGGTTTTAGAAAAGAAATCTGGTAATAGCCGAATTTCCGAGGGTCGATTTCACCCCCTTAAAGTGAATTTGAGGAGCGAACAAAAATCTCGTCATACATAGGCGCCCCAAAATTAATAATTTTTTGAACTTCATGGATCGGGATCGTTCCCCGCGAGTAAACGCGATACCAGTCAAAGGTTAAACCACGAGGCATCGCGTGTGCCACAGGGTTCTAGACCCGAGAGCACCGCAAACGAAAGACGACGAGTTATGTACCGAGTACTCATTACGAAAGCGCAAACGGCGGGTATATCTAGTGATTCATGAGCGATTCACGATGGAGTGAGTAACTGATAAAATAGATAAGATCTAAATCGCTAGCGCGGAGCCGTGTAACAAATAACTCTGCCGGGCGTCCCGATGCGCGCTTCCCGAGCACGGTGAAACGAAAAAGTGGTAGCGCAGCGTGGTTCGCGGGGACGGTAGAAAAGATGAACTTCGAGACAACAAACCTTGAGCTCCTAAACGACGGAAGCGAACATAGAAAATAACGGTCACGCCCAATTGATATCGAAACACTCACCGTATCTCACATACTTTCCGCTTTTTTCTCCAATCGTTCTACCGGATATACCTTCAGAAAAAGTGACTTGGTCCTTCGGTTCCGATTCGACGTTGTCCAGGGCCGCGGAGGTTTTCCCTTCGTCGACGACGGGCTCCGCGGGGCTGTCATCGTCGTTCAGGTCCTCCAATTCCTTGTTCGCGACATCCGGCGATCCCTGCACCGATTCCTCGCCGTTAGTCGAGATGGTCTCGCCTTCGTTCAATCCGTACGCGTCCTCGAACGATCGATCATCGTTCTGGGCGGTTATTTGGCCGGCCAGCAGAAGCAGAAAACATCCGAGTACGGTCCATCGCGCGAAACCGGAAGCGCGACCGAGACGAGGCTCGTTTCGCATTTTGAATACGTCCAGGGTGGATGAACCGATTTGTCTAGTATGCCCGAAGACACTGAGCCTCGCTTCAGGTAACGATCCTGATAACAACGCTGATATCAGTTATATTACGATAACGCGCGTTTATCTCGTTACTACAGGTGGATAAGCTAACATGGAAACTGAAACGAATGAAACAAACCGAAGGGATAGTGGCCTACTTTCCGGAAAAAGGGCGTGGGTCGACGCCCTTTAAACAATTGTACATACGTGCTCCTATTAGCAGGACGCATCGCACGATCGTCACGCTTCTTTGAATTCCTGGATTTGTCTTGGACGAAAGCTCGCATGCGTCATATCTGTTCGCTGTTTCTCGAATGTTTGTAAAAATCCGAATTTTGAAAAATTAATAAGGGCACAGTGGTTGTTTAAAAACAAGAACACCGACGATGGTCCGCAGTGCTCTGCTGAACCTGATTTGTGTCACCTTGCTGAACAAATTTATAATCATGGTCTCCTTCCATTTTCATAATTATTATTTGCCGACTGCCGTGAAGACAGTCAAAAGAAACATTGCAAGAAACATTGGTGATGGTGCTCTATGAATCATTCTGCGTGACATTCTATGTATCGTGCTTACGTAGCATGGGTCACGTATCGACTGCATGCCATAAGGGCCACTTATCGGCTCGTTTGTAGTCGAGATATTGAAAATTAAGTAAGGGAAGGCAGTGTTTAATGTGAGAAGCCTGAATGACGATGCCCCGTGATTTATTCCGTGCAACCAAATCATTTCCACGCTGTGCTGTTGCGCCTGACATGAATGATTGACAAAGTTTCGGTTTAAGTAAGTTGTTTATTATATTTCTGGAACGTCGTGTTATTTACAAAAGAAATGCATTTTGTGTGATTGCGTTCAGGGCGCAGCGGAAGGTTGCCTTTGTCGTCAGCCTGATGGATAATGCTTGTTACAATAAAATGTATGTATGTATGGGGGAAGGGGAGGGGGCACGCCGCGGAAAATAATTTTAGAAGCTAAATCGACTATATTTAGTCTTCTATAGTGATAACGGAATCATTCGTGAGGGAGGGGGACAAGTAATCGTAAAGGAACGATAGAATGACGTTTTCCTGTTCGGTTACGCGTTTCGGTATCTTGGCTAGGGCTGGCGAGAAGCGTGACTTCGACGGATATTTATTAAAACGGTTTCGGGCTTACGATTTACTGGCCTATAAATGCACTGTATGATAAATGTACATATGAACACTGATAGATGTACTGGGACAATGCAACCATGCATTTCCTTCTCCTACCCTCTCCTCCAACGCTCCTTCGATCCTCTATCCCGTTGTTTAGAGATTTTTTGAAAAATCTTAAAATTAGCATTTGTTTTCTTCTTTTCTCTCTTTATTATTATTATTATTTTTTTTTTGCTTTGTACTGCAATCTTATATTTCCTTGTTCTTTTTTTTTATACCAATATTGTCACAAATGTTTATAAAGAAACTATCTTACATATTTCACGTTGCACATTATCGTAAATATTTTCATTTAATTAGCATGTATCACAGAAGAAACCTACGAAAGACTTAAAAAGTTCGAGGATGTACAAAAGAAAAAAATGCACAAGTATGAAAAAATTCTCCTGTAGTTTTCATTTCTTTTTCTTTTTTTTTTTTTTGCTGTTTCTTCGACCAACGGTGTCTGTGATCTACAACAATGACTCGTTATATCGTGGATATGAACTATACGCTTGATCATTAATTGAAACATTATTTATAACATTTTATTTGTAATGAAATAATCTGATCCGACTGAGGCGTGATAGTTTGTTTTTGTTGTTGTTTGTTCTTTTCTCTTTCGTTAACATTACGAAGGCGAAGAATTATCTCCATTGCTCTCTAGATATCCTCCCGAACCGTTTACAACAAATGATGTTCCCAATCCGTACAAATGACCACAATATTTCGCGTCGTCAATGTTGTCCTCGAAAAACATCTGAAACAAAATATTTAGTTCAATGCACGGCCTTCAAACGCTTCAGGCACGTTACATTGTCAACTGAATATTATGTTTACCTCTCGCATCTTAAAGAAAACCATTCCTGTGAGTAACGAATCAGATCCAGCTTGGTGTTGCGGTCCCACTCTTTGAATTTCTAATTGTTCTGCTACCTCTTGAAGTCCTCCTTTCAGATTTTTGCAAGATTTCATTAAGTACTGAGCACAAACATTTTTCTTCGTTAGTATTAAGAAACAGCATTGTCGTTGTAAGCTGATGATTAGAGGTGTGCGAAAAACCGAAAATATTGGGACGGGTCGAGAAATTTATTCGGGATGTATTCGAATTCTTACACACCTCTAGCGATGATAATTAGTGCTTACTTTTACATCGTATATTGTCGGAAAATATATCCTAAGAAGCTCAAAAAATTCACTTTCTTCTTGAGGCAAATTTTGGTCTGTAAGAAGCTTCAGTAGATAACCGAAATCGTAGCCAGAATGAAACGATAGCCATTTTATGTCATCGACAAGAACAATTCCTGACGTCATTAATAGTTCAGCGAAATCTAGTGGATCTATGCCCTCCTCCTCGTGTTTTTTGAATTGAATACCGCTGCTTTGGAGCATTTCTATACTGTCCTGCGCGTACATGTCCTCCCTGAAACATCGAAAGGATATCAATCGTTTTATCGGCATTGTAATTTGGTCGTTACATATTAATTGCCCGTAAAGCTTACTGTAAATTAAATTTGAAATTAAACTGCCACGTCGTGTAACTACCCCCGGGCGTGTTCCCCGATTCGTCAAGAAACGTCAGACCCAGTTGAATTATCCGCAAAAGATCTACATTACACCGTAGCAATTGGTACTGGTAGTCGGCACTAGTCCTGAATTCACCTGGAAAATAAACGAACGATTTTGTAAGCAATTGTTTTCTTCTGCGAAGAAATGTTTGAAAATTACAAGGATTTTCATTGTACCAATAGGTCTAGCTACTACTCCAGGAAATTCAGTGTCCATAGCGATGTACTGGTATTGCTGTACAACTTGCCGAATAGTTCGGAACTCTTCCTCCAGATTGTGGCCCCATACATCTCGGATCCCACATTCTTCATTACTGGGCATAGTCGCCCCACCCTTCTGCTGCCCTATAGGGTTGTTTCCTCCTAAAAAATTGATCGCTAGTCAACATCCTACCATATGCAATAACATGTAATATTATAACAGCAATCATTGTATTCTTTACACGTTTTATGACTCAATATTCGATATTTTTTCTTGTTAGTTTTGCTACATGCATTTGATTCAAAGAAACATAAATACGTGAACATCCGACAATTATAAAGTACGCATTTATAAGATCTACAAAGAAACTACATTTTTCATGATAATTTGAATGTATTTCGATTTACTTCTATTACTCTAAAGATCTAGGTACGAATTGTTCCGAGCTTATTCTAATAAAAACGAGGTATGAAATTAATTATCATCTTACAGAGCCTATAGAAAATGGCTCATACAACTGCACCTTCTAATATCTGTACATTCTTCTGAAACTCTCTGAAAGTGGACACCTTTTCTTGCAGCAACAGGGACTGTATATTTCTTAAGAACTTCATCGCATAGCTTAATACAATTCTACTACTCAAAGCAAACTTCGATTACGCAGCTCCTCTGTACGGATAGCCCGTGCAATTTCATCCACAAGATTCCGAAGTACTCTATCTATTGTGCTTCACCGTTCCTGTAATACGTATTCGCCATATTTCTGTTATTTGAAAGAACATGTGTTTGTATTTCACCTTCAGTATTCTTCCTACAACTGAAGGATTATTTGGATTGAATAAATTAGAATTTGGAGCATGTTTCTCAGTGTTTAGTCTGTTGGAAATTCTTGGGGCCTCTATTGACACAAGTTGCGAGCTAACTATGCGTTATAGAGCTTGTACGAAGAATGGTAGTCGAATTAAAAAAAAGGCAACAATATATACATGTTTATGTGAAGTTTCATACGCACCGGTAGCCGAGGGCATAAGGTTAGATATTCCTGTCGTCACCGGGGCTATTTTTGTGTTTGATTCCCACCGTCACAGCTTTACCCTCTTCATATCACTGTAGGCATATTCGCATATATGTTATCACTAATCAAACAATTTTTATTGCATAATACACATACACAACATTACTGACATAATTCGTACATGCTGCGTACACGTCGATTCGACGAACAGCTTACTAATTTAACTCCAATAGTTGCCAAATAAACACTACAATTTGAAGGTTAGGACTCCGTGCAAACAGGTATCACTTGTCATAGCGAGTATACGATAAGCGGAATTTAACGGACGCAACGTTAATACGAAGCATAATCGGCGTGGGAGATTAAACAAGCAGAGATCGTTCTGCCGGGGCTTTAACATCGGAATGAAAAACCGATCTTACGAGAAATAGGTTATGTATTTCGGATAAACAAAAACGATTTGTTCACGTGAATATGAAAGAAGTGAGTGTCGTGGTGTACCTCTCTGTGTGCTCGTTTTTCCGCACGATGTTTTAGAATGTATCACGCGAAACACTGGTTTCTAAAACACTTATCGCGCCTTTAAATCTTCTGTCACTACACGAACAGGTTAAACGGGTTTCCAAATTCAACGCAACGATTCCCTCTATACAACACCTAAAGTTAGGGCGCCAAAATCGCTAGAGTGGTTTTCTTTATAGTCTGTGGCGTTGCCAAGATGTTCGTTCGCGAGACGCCGCCTGGAAAATCGCAGAGGGCGCGACCGGCATTATCCTAATCGATTACCATTCGAGCCGAGCGAGACTCGGCGCTCGATGTTTCCCGAGTTTGCCGCTTCAAAATTTCAAATACAGCGGGACGATCGATTTCAGAAAAATCAGCGCTCTCGATCCTCGACCGAGCAATTATCAATCGTTGCTGATACCACCACAATATTAATCATCTTTTATCGTAGTTTTTCGATCTGCTTATCGCAATCGTTGGCACTTCTGCTGCAATTTCAAAAACAGCTGCAGTTTAAATCATTTTATAATTATAAATTTTTCATCTATGTAAAGATACACGATACAACGGTATCTCTTGCTTTTCAATCAGTATGGGAAAGTTTCGCGAGAAATACGTGAACAAATTTTAACGTAATAAATAAGAGCACTCTTGTTTCAGCACCAAAATATAAATTGATCAAGATATGAATGAACTTTCGATCCCTGAAGTGTTATTTATCGTTAATAATCGTCGGGTAACAAGATTGATCGACGATTAGAGGGTTTCGTGGTTCCATTGCTATCACGTTCCAGATGATCCTACTGAATACAAAATTTATTTATTATTATTGTATATGAATAGAACGATTAGACTGCGAAATTTTATGCAGAATACCGATTGCCCAACTCACTTGCGAGAAATAGGAATTGAATGATAATACTTTCCTGCTTTCAACATCATTTAATTCTTCTAATACAGTGATGAACAACCGGCGGCTCGCGGGCCGCACTTGTCCCTGTAGCATACTGCCTGCGGCCCGAGTCGGCCCGCGGACAAAAATAAATTAGAAAATAAGAAAATCTCCGTCGTCATCGTTCGAGGAAGATTAAACATTAAAGAGCATTCTTATGCTATGTCATACTACCTACATTGTTTTACAATTTTCACAGAATAATCGACAATTATGTGAAGATACGCGCTACTTCATACAAGACGACCCTTTATCTGACGGGCGTACATTAATAATTTTTCTGTCTTTAAGACATTCTTAAATAATTCTTCGACTGATCATTAGACTGCAGATTTTATGGATTTACGACAAAAATGACTAAACGTAATTTGAAACAGTAAAGACATTAGAAGAATTTTAAAATGCTACTGTATATTACCTTGAGGGTATTAAGCATATTCAAAGAAGAAAATAACTCTTCTGTTTCACTCCGGTTAGTCGCGATTCTTGTTGGAAATTTATATTTTGCATGAAGATCCGCAATCTGATGATGAAACATCAGCGGTGGTAGAGTATGTCTGCATTGCGATGTCGAAAATTCAACGAGGAAATATGAATATAATCAGTTGCCGAGAACTACTGGAATGCTCGGGAAGAATCAATGGGTTATCGGCGTTAAAAAACGGATAATCGATAAATAGTTTATCTGCTGACTCAATGGCCACGATGCCACTAAACTTCATGGTCGCGGCGCTGCGAATCAATAAAGGATTAAGGTGTTTCGCTCGGGCAACTTACTGGCTAGATTTGAATTACTCTTTTCCCGGTTTGTTCCCATTTGCACGATCCGATCGAAGGAATCCGAGTACAATGACAAATCGTGCGCGTTCATGTGTGCGTTCAACAAACATACGCAGGCGTTTAATCTCACCAAAGATTTCCTATCGGGCCGCCGCGACGCGCCGCGCCGCGAGCGATATATAAACTCAACAAACGTGTGACGACGGAGTTGCGATCCAAAGTTGTGTCGCGCGCCCAGAACACCGCCAGTTTGCAAAATGAACGGAAAAGTCCTCGCATTCCTCTTGCTCGTCGTCTGCTGTTTGACGATCCAAGTTTCCGCCGAAGTTGGACCACGTACGTAATCATTTCTTTTCTGTTCTGTTTTTGCAAAAAGGAACATCGCGAAATTTCGTTAAAAGTAGCCCGACGCTAGATTCTGGGCAGACACTTTTAATTGTAGATCAAACCTAATTTTAAAGAGTGACGCGCCTTTATTTATTCGTCAGTAGATTTGTATTAGAAAGTTTTCATTTGAAACACTTTTTTACTAACGAGTAACTTCAACCAATTTTGTTAAAGGTTAATTTCAAATTGGTCTATACCATTTGTACAAGAGTTATCGCATTTATTAATCGAAACTGTACGCGACACAGTTGTAAAACAAATGAAATTTTTCGTTCGTTCGATATTTCAACGTGTCCGACATTTTCGTGACTGTTCTTCGTATTACGAGTTCGACCGTGAACAGAACCTTGTTACTGATTACATACCTTATCGCGAATAATAATCGTTTAGTACCACGGGTGAACGGCTTTCCACATAACCTACACTGTTTGACAGTGATAATTCAGTCAGAAACACGTCACGTATATGATGGTAAAAGTTCGACGAAACGATAACTAAAGATGACGAAATCTTACCGTTGTGCACGATGTGAATGACATTTCGGTCGAAAAGTTTTCGCAAACATCCATACATTGCTGTACGCGTTTTTCTTTTATTTTTTTTTTCTCGATTTCCAAATTTTTAAACTGTTCGCATTTTTCTTTGAAATAACGACCATGATTCGTTTGTAGAATGCCTGATGCCGTTGGTGCGTGGACCATGCAGAGGAGCGTTCAAGAGGTTCGGATACAATCCGGAGACAAATCAGTGTGAAGAGTTCACCTACGGAGGATGCGGAGGAAACCAAAACAATTACATGAATCGCGACCAATGCCGACAATACTGCGCGTGAGAGCTCGATGTCCTGATTGAACCAAAAAAGCAAAACACGACATTCTTGGAGCTTTTCACACTGTCCGCGCACCGAGGGAAACCTGTTCGCACACATGAATCGAAGGGAAACATGTGAATTGTACATAAATTCGATGATAAGTTCGGTTTCTCCATAAAGATTGTTATCGCGAAATAAACACCAAGTCCGAGATGTACTAACAGCTTTGTTATTTTTCTGAACCCAGATCGATTGTTGTCCTATTATCTTATTATTCTCGACGTTATGTCAAGGGACATCGGAACAACACGGTGATCGCGATAGCTTATTTAAATGCGGTCAACAAGAAAAGGATTGATTAAAGTAGATAAAAGACCTGCGATTAATACCGCTCACTCAGGGGATCGTAATAAACAGATTATTTACTTTATATTATTAAGGAGGGAGGAGGCCACCCAAATATTTTCTTCACTTCGTCCTGCAATTTTATCATATTCTCGGTACTCAAGGTCGCCCGGAGGTCATGACTCAAACACGTTCAAATATGTTTTTTCAGTCGCTACAAGACGGAACGAAACAGAATAAGTTTTCCCGATAAAAAGTAACGATGATCTCGAACGATCTATGAAAAAATAACTGAAAGAGAAATTAATATTATAAAATGTAAGACGTATTTAAACTTCAAGTTATTTAAAGTTCAAAGGGTTATTGAAAGAGATTTAGATCAGTATACTACAGCCTTGCTTGGTGCTGTCTTTGCCAAGCTCGAATCTGCGTAAATAGAGCCACTGGAATTAATGAGGATTATTTAAGAATCTACTTAACCCACCTGTAGATCTTCAGATTAGATCCTCTTCGCTCTTTCTTCCGTTGCTGCTTACCACTACCCTCTTCATGCTGTTTGGCACTTATCGCCCGCCACTTTCTACAGAGATCTACTGACTCCTCGTTCAGCACCTCCCAGCTACTATTCATCTAGCAGTACTTTCTCCGGATCAACCTAATGAACCGCTGGGTCTGACCTATGACTGCACACCTCCACTTTTTCCCCAGCGCCGCGATATCTTCTGCACATGCACCGGCGAGAAACGAATTGTGATCGAGGCTCGTCGCTTTGCGTGTTGTGCGAGTGATCAACAATTTGCAAGTCTGTTAACGTAACGTGTGGAGTGTGGATCTTTGTGCAAAATAAACATTGCCTGTATGAATTATGTTATTCTTGCTTTGACAATCTTAATCCGCTGAACTGAACATACTAATATTTGTAAACTCTTTTAATCTATCCACCGCTTTAAGTTACGCTTAATTATTTTTATCACGAATCCGTATAGCCCGCAGTCCAGTCATTTATTCCGTTAAATAGAAGCTTACAAATCTATTTTGAGTGATAATCTTAGGAGAAATTAACAGATGACTTTCAAACAATTCTAAGTTATAATTAGATTGAGGATGTTTATTCATTTATGCCTTCTGAAAATCTTCAAAAAATGCTGTAATACAAAATTCCACAGAATTTAGCACGATTTTTATTTACTTCAGATCTACGAAGGCTACTACCGCTGAAAATTCCACATTCCTAAAATTTTCCTACAAAAATCGAAAATTGCATAAACATCCGCAGTCCAGTTATAATATATAAATAATAATTATTAGTATCACATTATGCACATTACTATGTGCATGTCTACATAATTTTATTAGCTTTTCGTTTTTTTTTGCTTCCACTAATACTCATCCACGTACAAAATTACAGATATATGTTAAATAAATAGATTTCGACTATTCCTGGTAAACTGGCTCCTTTTGTCACGTTCGCAGGAGAATCCTCCCTAAGTCGACCCAATTTTAGCCCGCCCGCCAAAAATATCCAAGAAAGACCCAGAATTTGCATCTCCTTGCTCCGTGATCGTGCATCATCATCATCATCGACTGCAGTTGCGGTACGGAATTCCTCGGAGCGTGTAGCGCGTCCCGTTGTCAACGCGTCGAGCGCTCGGATAAGATTGATACCGGCCCGTTAGGTCCGCGGATCGCGAAACAACGTGTAACAGTGCGTACACCGAAAGAAGCGAATGAACGAACGCGATACACGATCACTATTATCCGCGGGCCTAAGTGGACAGGCCCGTGGAGCCTGGCCGAGCTGGCGCGCGGCGGTATCGTTAAAATATTTCCCCGCCGCGCAAGGTGTGGCCAGTAATAAGCGTTCGCGTGCACGCACGCACGCACGCACGCACGCACGTATCTCTACGATAATAGAGAAATTGGATAATTTTAAGCATGAGTGGAGACCGGAGATCACCGGGCGACACACGTACGGTTCCAGTTCAACAAACAGAACACGGGTAATTGCCGGGAACAGCGGCACGACGCGATCCTTCCTCGAGCCACCAGGGGTCGAGCACTTTCTTTCTCCCCGTCGTTCGATTACACCACTCCGCCGCGATTGCAGAACTGTCAGTCAAGTATGATCGCGGGAACACGACCGCGTGCGTGCCACCCTGATAGAAACGGCGGAACTTATCCGCGAGACGAACCCGGAGATGCATACTCTCCCGATGCATATACAGTCGGTCGCATAATTCGTGGCGGACCATTTAAGACGGAATAACCTTTCCGGAATTTAGAAGAATAGGCTTGCCCCGGACGACGTGTAACGAAAATCAGAGATTCGAGACTTTCACGGCCCGGCATCATACAGTTTTGTCTGTTGAGGCGTAAAGCGCCAGTAAAAATTGCTGTTTCATTATTTAAAGTATTTTCTCCATTATTAAATTCGTGTGTATTTAATAAATTACAACTTTTGTCCCAAATTCTGATTGATTTCGTCAATTTTTTATCGTTTGCTTGTTCAAGGACGGACTAGCCCTTGAATAAAAGAAAACAGTGTCGCAATACAGCATCACCAGTGACCGAATAAAAGAATTTACAGCACCTATCAATTTAATTCACCAAATGAACTAAATTAACTAAATGTTTTATGCCCCAATGCATGTGCCATAACACATAACATAACACTTGAATAACACGTACATGAGAAATTATTTAGAAAATTTGTTTCTTTGGGTGTATATTATTTTGAAAAAGTTATTTCCGTAAAGTAATGCAAAATAGTCACTTTTAGTGCTCCGTAAACCTAGTGTTAAGTAATGGACCAATGACAAATGCAAGCGTGGTATGGCGTAAGTAAATGTTGTTAAAAGTTTTGTCTGTTGAGGCGTAAAGCGCCAGTAAAAATTGCTGTTTCATTATTTAAAATATTTTTTCTGTTATTAAATTCGTGTATATTTAATAAATTACTAGACATTTCAGTGTTGCAGGAGTAAATCGCATTTTCGTATGTATAACACGAAAAAAGCTATATAGAAGGGTAATTTTCTAGGTTGGAGGAAATTCTTTGCTTTGGGGTTGAGATAGCTTCGAGTGCAAAGGGTTAAAAGTCTACTCTGATTGGTGCTTACCGAACCGGAACAATGAGCAAATCCCACTACATAAGTGGAGCACAAATCCGACACAAATTAGTATCAGTGTGTCTTCTCACCCCCTGATGAAGTGCAATGCTTGCGAAGCCTCAACAGACGAAACTGTGTGTAACGAAAATTTTGGAAAAATTGTAAATATTTTGCGTTCTTCCAAAAATTTCCATTACGCTGAAGCTTGAAGCTTCTGCATGAAGCTTGGCTGAAAGATTGAAGTCGATGGATCCATCTGTAAAATAGTAATTCCGATGTAAAGCGCGTGGCATCGTTTATGCGACCGACTGTATACCGTTTCGAGAAGCTGCTGCGAGCCAGATCCGTCGGTATTCTTACGATTAGTGTCCCGTAACGGAGACCGCGGATAATTTCATAGATTATCGGATATTTTTTGGCGAGCTGCGTGTGCGCTGCCGCAGGAACGTGTGAAAGTCGAGCGACCGTTTCGCGGATCTGTCGAGACCAATTAACCCTCCGCGGATCAGAAGTTATGGAAATGTTACAGACATTTCCCCCGAAGAGCTACAGCCAGTTAAAAAGCCCTTCGCCGCGGCCCTTCAAACGAGGCAACTTTTTTAAAAGCGGATTAAACTACTGGATCGTTTCTGAGAAACGATCGGGTACACTGAACTGCTAATTATCGTGCGGGGGTCAGGTGGATTTCTTGTTTTCAAATTCGTCCGATGATTTTACTGTGTTTTGCGCGCAGATACTCGTCGTAAATGCACAGAATTCGATATAAAATCCGCGGTCTGGTAATGACGTATTTCCAGCAGCAATTTCCGAAATTCGCTGCTGCTTTCGTACTGTGCGTTATTGATGCGTGCGTATACCGCCGGCAAATAGTACAGTATTCAGCGGTTATTTAGATATTTATAGTCGCGGGTTGTACAACAATCTGCGCGGGACTCGGGCTTTCACCGGTACAGTATTATTCATAATTAGTCGAATGTCAGAGATTTTGGAATTTATTTTACCTACAAGAGATACATACTGCGATCCTATGTTATCGTTAGTGTACATAATCTTTTATCCCAATGAATAACACTTTATTGGATGGGTTCTAGATTGCACTGTACTTCTGCTGTTGGGTTTTGCTGTTTTGTTTATGTAATTAGACGAATTTAGATAATAAGGTAGAAAATATCCGACATAGAATATTAGAAAAAATTAATAAAATTGGTTCTTTAGAGACTAAAAAATCAGAATAGATTGTGACTATGATAATAAAATAAATGTTTTAGATTGGAAGGTTATAAAATAGTTTTTTTGGAAGTACCATTATATTATAATAATATTCTACCTAATATTCTTCTAAGTAATATTCTACCTTTTTTAAGCGTTCAAAGTCGTTGGATTATGAGCGGTGTCGTGGCCCTAATTCGGAAATCGAGTAGGACACAAACCACTAACAGGGGTGGACAAGCAGGATAAATTGCATCGTTGCCAAAATCGGTTCCTGTGGTTAAGGTACAGACGTTAGCTTGACACACCGGCCGCAAGGATGCTTTCTCTTGGTCGTTGTTAAACTAGTGGACCATCTGGACCCATTGACGCCATTGCTGGTTATTCAATGACGTCAATGTACATTAAAAGCCTTTATTTTCTACCGAGTGTTGAGACAAAACTATTAAAATGATCTTTCGCAGAAAATCCACATTAACTTGAAACTCCCGTTAAGAAAAAACAACATTTGCTTAACCACTCAAGTATGTAGATACGTTGATCTTGAAATGACCCTGGGCAAAAAATTCACAACATGAAGGAAACTAACAAAATCTTTCTCCATCCCTTGATGTAAGCCCCATCAAGAAAAATCACTTGACTATTTATCAAGTATGTAGTTACATTGACCTTCAAATAACCCTGTGTGAACAATTCATGTCATGAAGGAAAGTAACAAATTGTTCCTTCGTCCCCTGAAACTAGTGCCGTTATAAAGAATTACTTCTTTGCTCATACAAGGGTTAATTACGTAGATCTATAGACCATGAAGGAATCCAACAAATTTTCTCTCAATCCTCTCTCATGAAAAGCACCAAGAAAAACCAAATCTCCCTCTCAAAATCATCCGTTCCGCATCACCACCCTCTAATTCCGAGCTCCAGTCTATTATTCCGCGAGGCTAAAACAGCTCCGTACCCCCGTAGCGTCTCGTCGACGGTTCTTGACGTCCCGTCTGTCAGCGACTCGCCGTAAAACCGGCGGCATGCAGTGTATTCGTCGAATTAGTAACTCTGCTAGGTACGTGTAACGACCTCGAATCTTGCCAGCCCGTGTCTCGTACATCCTTCGGAGGTACTAACTTAGGTGTGACGCCATCTCTCTCTCTCTCTCTCTCTCTCTCTCTCTCTCTCTCTCTCTCTCCCTCTCTGTGTGTGTGCACGCTCCGTGCACTGCGAAGTCCTGCTAACGATTAGATTGAATTAGGTTCGAAGCGAGATCCATTACTGAACGGAGGGGGAGGGACTGCTGGGTCTGCCACGGTATCCGGGCCCTCTATGTAAAGCGAAGATCGACGATACGCGGTATTTCGAAGGCGGACGACTCACTTCTCTCTCTCTCTCTCTCTCTCTCTCTCTCTTCGACTCTCGCGGATTTACGGGTCGGATCGTAAAAGACGACCACCGTGCACGGTTAGTTCGCGGTGCTTTGCAACGTTAACCCGCGAAGAGGCTGACGAGCGTTATCGCCGGCGTGTAACGTCGCGAGACGGCCATTGTGCTACAACGTGCGGCCTCGTCGCGTCGCGTCGCCTCGCGTCGCCTCGCGTCGCGTCGCGTCGCTCGCCGATCTTATCGCGGCCCGGTCCCGCGCGCGTTACAAGTGTAACACGTTTCGGTCATTCGAGGCTTTATCGGGCGCCGCGGGTTCATTTGCGGTCCCGTGTCGGCTGCCTTTGACTCGTGGGAAAGTCACGGAGCAGCCGGAAATCAGGCCAAGTTGAATCGCTCGGGTTTTGTCGAACCGCGAACCCTCCGGTTCCGTTTCCACAGGTACGCCACCGATGACGCGAAAAGTCCCTTGACACGTTCAGTTATGAATCCATCCCAGGAGACCGACACCAGGCGTTTTGTTTTTAAGGGACGCGTCGGTCGACCGGCAGAGGTGACCTCCGTTTAGACACAAACTCGCGGTTACTTGTAACGCGAACGGAAAGTCCATAGATACAAGCACCGTATTTAACGTGTTAAAGGTAAACAGCGTCGTTCCGGGAATTTGTCCGGCCGGCTAACCGATAGCGAGGCTGCCTAGTGACGTCACGGTCCGTACTGTAAACAGAGTTGACGGAAAAAGTCCTCGCGCTTCCCCCTCTACCACCTAGCGTGTATACTACACGCTATGTACTCTGGCTCTATCTATCTCCCAGCGAGGACTCCTCCTTTTTCGCGTGCAGCAGAAGCTAGAGTAATTTGTAGATTCGATACGCGGAGACGGCGAATACGAATGGCGATCGAAACGAAAGTCTGGCACGTTGTAGCAGCGTACTATTTGGTGAAAAGGATTGACGGTTACACGATACGCTTCTGATCGTATTCCGGCGTGGATCTTGGCGATTCAGAGGGTTTGACCTGTCCCGGCAGCGGCCGCGGCGTGTTACAGTGGTTAACGGTGCAATTGGAAAGCGGGGCCGACATGATTGCGTCTCGGCTGCAAAAACTTGAGCGAGCACAGGGAACCGAGCACGTGTAGCCGCTCTAACAATACAGCAGGTATGATGGGATGTTAGTTTAGCAGGGAAATTGCCTACGCTGCTTCATTTATCCTCCTTGATTTTTCCGATTCGAAAGTACCGTCGCGGTTCGTCTTGACATTCTCGTCATGTGTTCTCTCTCTCTTTCTCTCTGTCTCTCTCTTCTGGTTTTCTAATACAAGTCGATCTCGCGCCAGCTCGAGAGACGATTTTTACAAACTCGTCCAGAGGAACTATTTGCTCGCGTCTCGTCGCGGTTCTATCGCATTTTACTTTCAAATTAATCGCTTCCTTGGCGCGTACCTTTAAAATGGCTCCACTGTGGCAAATTCGGTCGAACGAAATCTATTTTGAAAGGTCGGGGGGTGGGGGGGAGCTAACCGTCTCGGACAATCTATCTCCGCCAAGACCGGTGATTTACATACAACAAGGCACCGCAATGATTGCCTTCGGAATACATTAGCCGGCATTGCTCTGGATACAAGGTAACCTGCGAACAAAGTACATCCCGGAATCGACGGGCCTCGCTGTTCGAGCGATATCAACGGAGCATTGCGGGAATTAGGTGATCAGAAGTATTTACATAAGAATCGCATTTCTCCGCGTCACTCGTCCAATCAATTTTCCCCTCTGCGAACACGAGCCGCCGAACGCCGGGAACAGTTCCTTCGAAACGAAACGCAACATCTTTCTCGTCGAATCCATTTTGCAACGTCACCGACCGTTTCAGAACTGTTTCTGCAATTCCTGAAATTGTCCTGTAATTTTTCCAACTAATAATTGGGCATTGTTTTATCGCAGTCTCGTAATCTACCGCTGGTATTACACGTTCGGCACTGTAAAAGTGTAAAAGACGAAGTCGCTGCAAGCTTCGCCAGCGATGAACTTTATTCAGTACGGTGAATTCTCGATATATGTCAGCAACGCGGGTCTTGCGTCGTCCAGGTGACATACCCGAGCCGTGTTATGTCCATATTCCTCGGCGTCCGAGGCTTCTCGAGCTTCGCGGGTAGTGGGGATGATTCCGCGACGTTTATCATCCAGGCCCCGGCGACATATATAGAGAAATCACTGTCTACCTCAGGGAGTGTCACCGAGTGGTGTAACGCTAGGTTTACGGAGCGCTAAGAGTGACTGTTTTGCATTACTTTATAAAAATAACGTGCTACCTACATTTTTAGAAATACTTTTATAATAATATGCACCCAAAGAAATTTTGCTAAATAGTTTCTGTTGTAATAATTGTAAATTAAAAATATTAGAACCCGTTATTTTGACCTAAACCTAGTGTTAAAGTGCTGTTTGCACTTCAGTCACTGCTGTAGGACAAGCTACATATATTTCTTAGAAAAAAAAAAATAAAACGAGAAATAAATAATGAAAAATACATTGTATACATACTTTAAGAAAAGTCGTGGAGATAAATAGCGACGTGATCATGTTGTATATACGAAACAGTTCTCAGAGGTTTGAAAAGGTCAATTTCACCGGTCGTGGTAGGTTTAGTGGTAATCCATTTGCATCATTTGCATAATTTTATCATACATACGCTCAATTTTCCTGGTCACTACCACCGGAGCGTATATATTCGCTCAATTTTCCTGGTCGCTATCATTATTCGTTAGTTAAAACATTCTGATATTTTCTGATAACACTGAAACATGAAGTCCCGAAGTTCTGTGGAGTGTTGAAAGAAAGTTTCGTGATAAAGGGCTTCTTTTTATATTTCCTTGTGACGCGAATGGGTTAACCCCGCGACGCGCGTAACGAACAAACGCGGCCTCGCCGTCAAATTACGATCTATCCGAGGATCTAGGAAAGCTCGGGGCGATAGCAACGGATCGACGAGCGAATGAGTGGCAAGCAGATTCTAGGTTCGGCGTCGGCTTCGCCCCGGAGCGGGTACCGATAAGTATTACGAGGCGATGCACAGAAACGCAACTCGTAGAGCCCGGCGACTATGGAAGCACGAATCCTTTCGCTGGCAAAAGGGACAGAGATATAGGCCGGCGGTCTCTCGCTATGTGGGTGGAAAAATCCGGGATCCATGCAATTACAGCGTGTTTGCTCGGGGAAGATCGTACGGGTTATCGGCCACGTGTGTGGCAATAGCCGAGGGCTGTTTCCTCGTGTCCTACGCCATATTTCTTTTGTGTCAGCAGCCTATGGAAACGAGCGGATCACAATGGGTACTTGAAAGTAATCCTAATAGGGCCCGGATAGGCCCGACGGGCTCGTAACTTAATCGGCGACTAACCAGCGAACTTTCTTGCCCCAAAATTCTGATTGATTTCGTCAATTTTTCATCGTTTGCTTGTTCAAGGACGAAAAGAAAACAGTGTCGCAATACAGCATCACCAGTGACCGAATAAAAGAATTTACAGCACCTATCACGTTAATTGACCAAATCAACCAAATTTTGTATGCCCCAATGCATGTGCTATAATCAAAATATTAAGTTTCAATATCAAAAATGAAATCAACTTTTCATCTTTTGCTTGTTCAAGGACGGACTAGCCCTCGAATAAAAGAAAACAGTGTCGCAATACAGCATCACCAGTGACCGAATAAAAGAATATACAGCACCTATCATTTTAATTCACCAAATGAACTAAATTAACTAAATGTTGTATGCCCCAATGCGTGTGCTACAATCAAAATATTAAGTTTCAATATCAAACACGTTCTTGAATAACACGTACATGAGAAATTATTTAGAAAATTTGTTTCTTTGGGTGTACATTATTTTGAAAGAAATTATTTCCGTAAAGTAATGCAAAATAGTCACTTTTAGTGTTCCGTAAACCTAGTGTTAAATAATGGACCAATGACAAATGTAGAAGCAAGCGTGGTATGGCATAAGTCAATGTTGTTAAATAGATGCAACTAAACGTTATTTGGTAGCGACAAATATAAGTCTGACGAACGTGCCAGTCGAAAGACGAATCGTGTAAACACTGCACGATAAGCGGAGTTGTTAGTGTGTCAAGAGTCCGATCGTCGCTAATAAAAATATTTGTCGAACACGCGGTTTATCTGTTGACAGTAAACTTTACGATAGATCGCGGTTTATTTCCGTCGGAGTGATCCCGGGGAGTTCGGACAGGTGATCTTTGCTCGAGTCATTCAATCTGATCCGTGATCTATGCTCTTAGGAGCGACGTTTCCGAATCCGACGGAATTCCGACTGTTTTCCACTTTTGAGATTGTTTCTTCGTTCGCGGCGGTGAAATCTTTCGACAAAACCACGGACCGGCCATTTTTTTTAGTTGCTTTCTACGGGATGAAGCCCCGTATTCCCTCTATGCTCGCGAACATGGTTGAAATAGTCTCCTTTTCGGTCTGACGACACTTGCAAATTATTAGAAATGATTCTTATTATCAGCGCAGAAAATAAATGTCTTCTTCATCCTCTGGATTGGATACAGTTGCCGGGTGAAGACTTGTCCCCCCACTCTAACTTCCCCTTCTACGACGTTACTCCCGGTCACGTGACGCGTTTCGTCTCTGACGCGCATGCGTCACAATGTCACGTGACTAAAAACCTTTCCCCCTCAATTCCCCTGATCTGGGGACTCTGGGACTGGAGACCACTTTGTGCTAGAACTATAAGCGTTCCATCTATATCTTCATTTGTTAGCAAAAAGTTTAAATTACCAGCGATTTAAGAGGCTCAAGATTGATCTCAAACATATTTAAAAACATGCATAGGAGGATTTCACTAGATCCAGCTATGGCTGTCGTGAAGACGTCAAGATCACCCGCGTTGAGACCACTTATTTTTCTGTTGAGCTTGTTATTGAATTTTTGTGATCTGAAATAAAGTGCCAATTGTGTAATAAGCTATGTTAATAATACCAACCCTAGTAGTTTTAACTTAAATAAAGTGAAACAGAGATATTCAAGACGACGAGAGGGCAGCAATCTGCTGTCTGCCAATTACAGCACGAATTAACGTGGTTCACGTTAATAATACTTGAGTTCGATGGACACAAACCCCGAAGAGGAGCGCTGCTGGCGGATCATTGGGACAATGTTCCACTGTTCGATGCTGTCCAGCATCGAGCGTAATAAATGGACCTCTCCCGTGAAAGCAAAAGGACGTGTTAGGAATTCCGAAAAATCTTTTTACTGTTTCTGTTTTCCCGGAGCTTTGTAACAGACCTCCGCGGAATCAATATTTCATGGGTCCCCTAACCATCGTTTCTCTTGAAAAATACAACTCTCCGGAAGATGTATGATTCTCGAGCACGAGCACCGCCCTGTTTCTGCTTTCACCGGAAAAAAGAAACGTTACGGTCCGAGACGGGAAATTTGGATTCCTGTATATTACGTACGGTAACGCTACCGAAAACGCGGAGAAATCCATTGCTTCGAATCCCAAGCGACAGTTCGTTGTGTCCGAATCGCTCAGAAACAATCGCGACAGCATTAATCAGCCGGAGATTCCTGTCGAAGATAATCACCTTTTCGATGACTATCGTTCAGCAAAGTCAGAATTCGTCTTCTGAAGCACAGTTTCCTGGTTGAGTCACCGGTATTTTCACGGTTCGTCATGTCCTCGCGATAAAGCCTGATACGTGCTAGACATGCTATTCTTTAATTACGTCGCACGGTGTTACGAATTGCTAATCCGGATGACTAACAGCCATTATTGTGACCGTCAGAAAATCTAATTTTTGTGGCAAGTCACCGAAGAACTATTGAAGTTCCATTTAATTTCTTCATTAACGGTAAACGAATAATGCAAGTTTATGAATTACATTACTTTGTAAAGATAATATGAACGTATCTACCAAAATTCGTAGCAATGTTTTAAACAACATATACCCGAAGGAATCAATTTGTTAAATAATTCCTTATGGACGCATCTTTACAATCTCAATATTCGTGAATTAAATATATCAGAGTCCCGTAAATCTAGCGTCGAATCGATATATCACCGGATATTTTCGTTTCGTTACAATTATTGCTTAAGTGTCCCGTTTGTTGGAATTTATTTTATAAATGGAACAAAATGAATCTTTTATTTTCTTTAGAAGGAAGGATCGTTTGAATCGGCTTTAGATATACATTGTCTGTTGTCCCAGGCATGGGACCCTCGATCCTCTGATGTTTATATTGAACTGTTGCTCCTCTGTTTCATTTTCTTGATTCATTCCCGACGTTTCTCTCGAACGGTAAAGACGTGTCTGACGAAGTGCTATTAGAGAACTTATAAAATAAAAATCTCTGTTCTACATGCTAAAGAAAGAGTGTGCTGTGATTATATATATATCCCATTACCGTTCTTCCTTGGAATTCTCGAGTTGAGCGCGACGCGTTCTCCACTTCCGGTTGCGGAATCGCGGCACGAGCCGCGAGGCGATGGCGGGATTGGTATTGTGTCGTCCTCGAGGACTCGCGAGGCGATATTAACGATAAAGCGGCCCGTGAAATTTACGAGTCACGAAAAGTATAAAACACTGCGTCGCCATAAAACTAGGAAGCGTTATTGCCGATAAAACACGCGTGACGGGCGCGGGTGTGTGTACGCGCGCGCGCTCGCTCGCTCGCTCGCTCGCGTCATCGGGAATCGTGAGGGAATCGTGTAATGGAAGCGATTTTCTCGTCTAAACGGATACAAATAGCAGAACGATAATGCAGTGACACGCTCGTGTATCGGCCGCTCGATACCTTCATGATTTAATGGACGTCGGGGCCGGTGGTGGCACGGGTAACGGGTGTTTTACGGTAATATTATACGGAGTTTGCCCCGGCGTGCACGGCATTGTGCGCGCGGAATCGGTGGAAATAGGCTTTCTTACCTGGGGTACCGTCGTTTTTCCTCGTAAAACAACCGGCCGCGTGACAGCGAATATCGACGGGCCCCGGGAACGTGTTAACTGACCCGTGGACAACCGTGCACACTGAAAATCTCCGATTGATTTCTGGTCACGATTTTCTAGCGCAAACCGCCGCGCCGCGCGCGGATCACCTCGCCGATCCAGAAATGTTGCCGTCCGCGCTGCGAGCTTTTCTCGAGAACGTCAGAGACACGATCAAATATTTCTCCTCGGGACTTTATTACGCGTTGCTGAACAAGTGCAGAGACAACGGCGTCGCGAGCTGGTGGCGCATCACCGAACGCCGTTACTTGAAGAGACCCCTCGTGAACGTTGCCCGGAAATCGTGCACCGTTTAATTCAGAAGTTTAACAGAATTATGTATCAGCTTATGCATCAAGTGAGAAGTGTATGAAGTTTTCTAAAATCTGTTAACACAGTGGTGACGATTCGAAACGGTCTTCGTGCGACGATGCGAACATTTGGGCCGGTGATTGGGAAAATGGTGTAACTCGAAATTTCAAACAATTTGATCTATCAGGTGTTCCTAGAAAAATGGTTAGAAATTGTGTGTTGAGAGACGAAATGTTGCGAGATATTTTTGAGAAAGGTTGTGCGGTAATGGGAGAAGATTCACTGGCAATGAGGTAATGTGCAAATGTAATATAACATAGATAAAATGGAGATAGTAATAAAATAAATAGAATTGGAGTATATATTCATAAAAGATGTGTCAATCTGCCCAGTGGTGGAGCAATAATTTGTAACTTACAACATGTAAAGAGGAGTGTTCAAGGAATATTTTGGCATATTTTTCAATCAATTCAAACGAAACTTGCGGAAATGAAAAACCGAGAAACCGTTCTTCCTTATCTGATATAGTGGTCTCCTGAAAGAATGCATACGTGAGAATAATTAACAAGTTTTCCTACGATGTTTTCCACCTATTAGAATGATTAAGAGAAGAAGTACATTTTTGTCAAACCCCTGCTTCCTATGATCGACGAAGTCGATCTTTATTTCGAGCGAAGATCCGCAGCCTAATCGTCGGTGCTGATGGTCAGCCTGCTCTGCGGAAAAGTTATCGCGAAGAAAGAAGACGGGAGAAGCAACGCGGAGAGAAAAAAAGAGGTTATTAAAGTTTCCGGGAACGCGGGGAAGCGGGCAGCCTGTAATCCGAGTTTCGGGGATCGCCGAAAGACTGAAACGGCACACGCGCGCGCACCCCGACGGAATTTCCATAATTAGTGGGTGGCAAAGGTACAACTATTAGCGCGCAGGAGTTGGCGAGTTGCTAACTGATTTGCATCTAAACGCGGGCTCGTCGTATCAACAGGGCCCCGTCCCACTTTCCTTATTACTTCATCATCCCGCATTCTTTCGTACAGGAAATGCATCCCGCTCGAACACGTTTCGACGATCTTTCACTCGCCGAGAATAATCGTCATTCCTCGATTACAAAAACCGGGAAAGTTCAACTTTAATAAGCACACGCTGCGGGACAGGTGCCCTTATGGCCGAAAATATGCACAGCTGGTCTAAAAAGTGTTTGAACGCGGAATTTCCTGACTACAGTGAATTCTCGATATATGTCAGTAACACGGGTCCTGCCAGCGTCATGTATCGTCCAGGAGACATACCCAAGCCGTGTTATGCTTACACACCTTTATCATCCAGGGTTTTCCAATATGTATAGAGAAATCACTGCATCGAAAAATTGTCGATACTTGAACTGCAATAATTTCGTTCGAAAAAATAGCACAATCATAATTCTGCACTCATCTTAAAGTTCCAATCCTCTACTTTCGTCTAGGATGTTTGTTCATGATGTAGCAGGTGGAAAATTGAGGACACGTTTTTGTTATAAAATACTACAAAATTGGGTCGTCCGTAATTGTGCCAAAAAATCGTTTCACTCAATGAATCTATTGCAAATTTGAAGATTGGATCTTCCACTTAACTGTTGAAAACTTGATCTACGATTTTGTTTTGCTGTTTCGTAGAACAAAAACGAAGAGCAAGGACCTGTGTAAAATCCTTCGTGTTTTATATTACTGCAAAATGGCTGGTACACCTACCATTGAAATCATCTCTCAAGTTTTAAGGGCCTGTTGTGAAGAGAAAGTTTCAATCTTCCAATCGATTTCAGTCACAAACAAATTTTCTCTTACAGACGTTTTATTTGGCGGTATTGTTGAGACATAAGCCGAATTGACTGATGAACTATGAATGACGAAAGCTCGAATGACTGATAAATTGTAAAAGGAGACATCGACAATTTTTTACAAAAATCGTAGCGTTCGAATACGAGTAGTTCTATGCGAATTTTATAAATTTTGTGTTAGACGCGCGGCGACCAGCTGGGACCGCAGCAGCTGTTAATTTTGTATAAGTACGTGGCAGACAATTATTGACTCAGCCACCCGTGGAATAATTACACATCGCCGCAACGTTGAGGTTTCAATCGTTGCCCGAAGCTTCATTTGACGGCTGACTGGTCGTGCCGTGTTTACGGAATATGATTTACGCGCTGGAGCGGCCGAGAAAATGATGGCATCTTGGGTTCCCATAATGCCGAGATTTGCTGCTCGCGGGAGCCGCCTAATCCAGTTCCGTGCAAGAAGATCCTCTTATCTTGAGGACACGTTCGCCCGGTAAGTAAGACGATTATCTTCGGAACCTCGCGTGAAAAGGAGCTGCGCTGCCAGCGAAACCCGTCGCCATGCTGACAGCCGTCTCCCGTACACCCCCTCTTTTTCCCCGTGGAATATTTCGGTTTTAATTATTCCGTTCTCTAATCAGGCCTCGCCGCTTTATCGGCACGATTCGCGGTGGCTCGCTCGAACCAGGTCGACGAAACTATTAGGTTCGCGGAGAAATAGTTGCGGTTTCCATCGGCTTAAACTTCAACAATTTTTATGAAATAACATGCAGTGAACCGTTACGCCATGACCCTAAAGAGATGGCCGCAAGATAAACATTTTTCTCTGAGAACGAACATTTTTTTTTCTTTTCCTAAGTACGCTAAATTTGATACAATCGTAACCCTTTGCACTCGAAGCTATTTTAACCCCAAAACGAAACATTTCTTTCGACCTGGAATATTTCCCTTGTACATATATATTTGTAAGCTAAGATTTAATCCGCCACTTTATATATTATTTCATGTATTATTATTCTGTATATATGTTCATGTTATTGATAAAACACACGTCGAAACAAGACGATAAAAGGGCGAGCAGTCTCGTCAGGTACGACACCGGAGAAAGACGTGTCGTTAATAACCCTCTGCTTAAATTCCTTACAAATTCAGAAGTGGGATCGAGAATATTTAAAAAATATTTCGAATAATGATACAGCAATTTTTAGTGGTGCCTTACAGTCACCCCTATATTCCTAATCTTTTATATACAGCAATATCGTGTAACAAATTTCGTACTTCAAGAACAAGTTATTTTCGTTCTCGGTAAAAGTATTCCGAAACCTGAATCGAAGAAATGAAAGTGCATTTTCTCCTCCAACAATTTCAGGTGGTCAAGAAAAGTGTGCCAACAATTCAATTTTCCGTAAAATCCGCGGTGATCGTTTTTCCGTGAATGATAAGCAAATAAATGAGCACTTATAACGAGTTAATTATAAATGTTCGTCCTCAGGATGTCGGTCGCGTTATAGCATCGCGTTGTCCCACGTGTGCGCGCAACGGCCGCGCGATTGCAGGTGCGTGGAAACCATAACATCGAAGATCATACCGCTAGGTAATTTCGAAAATTGCCCGGCCGACTGGGATTCCCGTGGGCTCGCTCGATTCCGACGGAAACAAAAGTTCGCCGCGACTCTCGGTGCGGGACGTCCGCGTTCAAGGTGAACCGGCCTCCACCTGTTCCATTACGATTTCGACTCGGTAATCGGCGAGTCCGTGGGTTCGGCCGGGACCGGAACACGGGGCCGATTATGCGTCGGTCGACCGCGCGATTGTCCATAATAATTAATCGAGCTCGACGAAACCGCGGACCGACGAAACGCACCGTGAACACGATTCTTTATTTCGCGTGCGCTCCTTTCGACGAGAATCGAAATAAAGAAGCGAACGTGTCGCAATCGCGAGAGTATCGAGAGCATCGACTCGACGAGAGAGAGAGAGAGAGAGGGAGAGAGAGAGAGAGCGTAAAGTAACAATGTTTAAGATCGTCCGAGCATTGAGAAGAGAGAGCAGTTCCGCTTTAATGTGTCGATAAAATAAATGTTTGATAGAAGTAAATAAAAGTGTTTATTTGCGCCCGGCGCGCACGGGCCCGAGCCGACCGGCAGCTGTGCACGCAAATTCTCGGTTTTAAGGCCCAATTTGAGAAAGTAGGAATTAAATAGTGGCCTAATGACTTCGCGAAGTAGCGGCGGACGTTGGGCGCGCGTCGAATTTCATTAAAACGATTATTTTATCGGAACCTATCTGCTCGGGCCCGATCCGACGGTCGACGCTTGAAACCGTCCAACCGTAATCGCCAGTATATGAAATTCGAGATTGAATTTCATAAACGTTCCTGGCCGGGTCAGAGACCGTCGAACCGGTCACCGTACGAGATCGTTTTACCGGCCGAGAAATGATTTTCCCGCCGCGGCGAACCGGTGTCTATCGATCCGTGGATTTAATTGCACAGGAGCGGGCTGTCTTACGGTTTATACCGGGAGGTTAGATCCTGATCCTTCTTAATCCCTCCTCAAACTGGTAACCTGAGATGTTTCAGTGTCTTACGAGGGGGGGAGGCACCGCCGACACCGGAGACTCCCTTTCAACTTTACGTTTGTTTACCTATATACCTTGCAGAATGTGCTATCGGTTACCGGCGAAGATCAACCGACCGAAAATGGAACTTCGGGAACCACATGAACACGAGTCAACAACGGTCAGTCGGGCTCGAAACTTCGTTCCTGCTAATGGGGGTTTCCGTTTCGCAACAGGGGACGCGCGAAGACGACGAACACATTCGAGTTAGGCAAGCCGATTTTAACACTAGATTCACCGGACCCGTAAAAATGACAGGTGTTAGTATTATTGATTCACAGTTATTAAGATTCTAAGGTTGCATACGTGAGAAATTATTTGGCAAATTTATCTGATTCGGTATACGTTATTAGGGGTAGCCATAAGTAATCAATTATTTGCAAAGAATTTGTTTTGCCTTTAGTTCTGTACCGATTGTTGAAGAAGAAACACGTATTGTTTTACAGTTTTTGGTAAAGCAGCCTGCGTTCAAAATATTCTAAAAAGTACAATCTCTTTTTACAACCCTGTAATAAAATGGCGGCGTCCGTACCTTCTGAGAGTCATATTCGTCATCACATACTTTTTCATTTTCTTGCAGGATTTAATGCAACGATAACAACGGAGAAAATTAGCAATGTTTATGGAGATGTACTGAAGGTCATGGTCAGAGTGTCAACGTTGGTTCAGAAAGTTTGCTGCTGGTGATTATGATCTCTCTGACAGGCCTCGAAGTGGACGACCAGTTGAATTTGATAATAACACCCTAACATCTATAGTGGAAGCTGATCCAAGATTAAGTATACAAGAATTATCGAGAAACCTTGGGTCCACATGGTCAACTATACAAAGGCAACTTCTCGAAATGGGAAAGTTTGTTTTAGATTTCAAAATAATTGATTACTTATGGTTCCCCCTAATATTTCTAGAATATTGCTAATAAATGTGGGATTTATAAAGTAATGTCAAACAGTCACTTTTAATGCTCCGTAAACCTACTGCTAATGAAACGCTGATTCGTTGTAAGAGAGCACAACTATTTTTACTGATTTATTTATTTTCTTTTAGGCTTTAAGATGGTTGAAAATCGCAAGAATGGCGCCCGTTTCACATCGGTCTTGGAACTGAACCTTGAACAACAGATATTTTATCACATTCCCGACGTGACTCATCATGGACTCGAGCAAGCAATTAGCACTGCTGGTACATGAGTACCTGATAATAATATTGCGTCGACGTACACACTATACACTAATGTAAGAATACAACAGACCCATATAACTGATCCCAGTGATACTTCGGTGACAGTTCGATAAGCTAGCACGATGCTCGATAGTATTAGATCGTTGCGTATGAAACTTCCGATTCATAAAAGTAACTGTAAACAAACATTTTCTCGAAACGAAACTTATTGATTAAGGTAAGCACTATTGTAATCGTCATAGTCTGCCAAAAAATGGCGAGTTTTTCCATTATATTATAGTAAATATTGAATATTTTGGTTATTCAACTTCCTCGTCTATTAGACTATCATCTATATTTTTGAGCTTTTTCTATCACCGACCACTAGTGCGTTTATTTACTACCACATTTTGACCAACCATCACATAATATTGTCGTCAATATTTTTATTTTATCGCTCATAAAAACACAATACACGTTGGTCATATTGACCGATGACGACATAAATGTCATTGAAAAGTAAAGTGTATGTCCAATACAGATAAAAACTGAAGGTAGCACTTGAAAGATTAGGTTTTTACCTTCAAATGGTACACATAATAAACCTGTAGTTTATAATTGTATTTCCTCATTAAAACACTTTATAAAAGGTGCACTCTGAAATCGCTCATTTGATATGCAGCGACCTAATAAACATACCTCGCTATAGTTCATTACAAAAGAATTACTACTTGATCGAATTGAAAATTCCCCGAGGCATCTAAGATTGAAAGCCTCGGAACAAATATTCCCTCAAAATGCAAACATACTTATAATTGCTAAAGGTTGATAGTTCCACAAGAGATCTGCCGAAATGCTCAAGCATGAACCACGAAATTTCGCGACAATGTTCAACGATACTCCGCTGCGAAGGTTTCGCGGCCGTTCCCGAAATTGCCGGGATCAACGAGTGACCTTGTCGGTACGAACCGCAGCCGGATCCCGAGAACAAGGATCCCGTTGTCTCGGGCGTGCATCGGAATCGGCATTGGCGGCGGAGATTCCCGAAACTTGCCCTGGCAAAGGCTACAAATTACAGCGACGCGACGCGCCGGGGCGGTTCCGTTGAAACAACAACGTTTCCGTGACAATTAATCGTGGCGGTGGATGGCGGTCGTGGCGGAGGGCGCAAGAAAAGCCCGGGGTCTGGCTGTTGTCCCTGCGGCGTCGGGGAGCATCTTGACGCGAGCCGCCGAGAAGCACGCCACTCGATTCATACGGTGCTTTACGGAGCCTGTTAATTACCGGTGACCAAGCGGCAGACACGAAACGGCGTCGAGTGGCTTAACCGGCCCGTTACGTTATGCTCTCCTCCCGCGGGCTGCGGCCTCGCAGTGCAAATCACTCGCACGTCGCCTTGCCAGCACGAACTCAGCACAATTCTGTGCACCGAGGAAGACGCCCGGTGCCCGCCGCCTCCGTCGTTGCCGTTACTGCACCTGCCATCCACGGTGCCGGTGCAGCTACTGCCTCTGCTGCTGCTGCTGCCGCTGCTGTTGCTGTTGCTGCTGTAGCAGGATCAATGCGAGAGGAAGCTGTAAATCACCCGACGCGTCTCTAAAGACTAGACGCCTGTGCGCGTCGCGCTCCCTGATCGATCCTTCGAGAGCCGGTCGAGGATTCTTGATGATGCTCACCACTGTCTACCTCTCAGCCGCACGCTACACCGCGGACAGCCTCGCCAACCTCTTCCGGTGCACGCTCGCCTCCCTCAGGACCTGCTCGATAACTGCTTCGAATGAATTCTTTCCGATTTTTGATCGAGGACGTTGCAGTATATTAACCCCTTGCACTACGATGTATTTTACGTTTTCAGAACTTTTTTGTAATTCGTACTTTCCTAAGGAAAGGAGAAAATTTATGTCTATTTTATGCCTATATGTCTTCAATGGTTGTATGAATTGTATTGTATGGTTATGAATTGTATTTCAGTTCAAAGGAAACTAATAACATACATATTTATTAGGCTCTGTTCAGAATCTTCGTAACGTAATTTCGCTTTTCGTGTAAAAATAGCGTTGCTTACCTTTCTCATTACAAGACAGCGAATAGTTTATGCGAAATAAAAATGCTCTATCTGAATTACCACAGCCTGACGAATTCATTTCCTTTCTCTTAATAGGTTGGAAGTAATATCATGATCAAACTGCGGACCTGTGTGCAGAATACAAATTTTCTACCCGAATTGCAACAAACCGAAACGAGGCAGAACGTTATTTTCTATTTTAATACGTTTAATAGGATGAAAATGGTATAACAGCATTATCAAGGACATCTAAGTTTTGTTCAGTATGAAATATAGGTCCACTAATCTTTGTCATAAATTCATAGTGTCGGGTTATGAATGAGAGACTGTATTAGAGTTATTGTTTAGAGTGAAATCTGTTAGGAAGTCTGTTTGGGTCGAAGTGTGAAAGAGGAGTGTTTGGGTCTCGGTGACAAGAGTGAAGTGTTGAAAGGAAGTGTCTGAAAGGTATTAGAGTCATTGTTTATGTATTCTCTGTCTGTATTAGAGTTATTGTTTAGAGTGAAATCTGTTAGGAAGTCTGTTTGGGTCGAAGTGTGAAAGAATAGTGTTTGGGTGTCGGTGACAAGAGTGAAGTGTTGAAAGGAAGTGTCTGAAAGGAAGCCTGTTTGGGTCGAAGTGTGAAAGAAGAGTGTTTGTAAACAAGAGTGAAGTGTTCAGGGGCGCCAAGTGCAGGGCGTACGCGACTGTTTTGGTTTTCCGAATGGATGCGAAACTGAGAGAATGAGAGTGCGAGAGAGGAAGAACGAAAGGGGGCCTTTATTATAAAAGGGACGAATGCGAGGGATGTCAGTCGGTCAGTCCCTACCACCAATTCAACCATAAAAAATCATTGACGCAGTAGAGCACTGCAGGCGACCTTTACAAGTTTTTTGAAAATTTTCTTGTACTATTAACCAACACATACTTTACTCTACTTAACCTTCAAATACTCAACTAATACTAGCCATGACAAAAGGGTAGTGAGCATTTGCTCAAGGTATCTTAAAAAAAAAACACTCAACTTAACCCTTGCAGCTAGTTCTGCTCCAAAAAAAAAAGGATGTCAGTCGGTCAGTTAATTGGTAGAACGAGAGTCAGTAGAGCGAGAGTAGCGAGCGAATGAGTTGTCGATATAGAAAATTGTCGTCAAATAAACTGTCTTATCGAGACCGATGCTTAATCATTTCACCCGATACGTCGCACCCAGAACCTAGGACCTACCTTAAAATATTCCCACAATACGATCTGTCTAATGACGATAATAATACA
Organism: Halictus ligatus; assembly: GCA_028454255.1. Taxonomy (NCBI): domain Eukaryota; kingdom Metazoa; phylum Arthropoda; class Insecta; order Hymenoptera; family Halictidae; genus Halictus; species Halictus ligatus. The sequence continues at coordinate 13,774,544 of CM052138.1, read as the reverse complement.
ACCCTGTATAAAGCAGAGGGTTAAATACCGATCGAACATTAATGGCAGCCGGGGTGCGGTTACCAATATCAGAATATCGCTGTCACGAATCTAGCCGCCTTCAGAATCGGCATAGGTCCACGGAAGCACATGTTTGCGCCCTGGTTGAGGCAGCGTAACCGTCGCTCGAGTGCTATGTATTTCGAATTTCAATGAACGCGCGCGTCGCCATAGCCCGCGAGCCCACTTTCCGAGACACCTCAAACGCCGATTCTAGTCGCGACGTTCTGAAGAAGCCTCGACCCGATACTCGGCATTGTGTTCCCGGAGCGAGAGACACATTTGCTCCCCCGGGCTAGAGAGTCCTGTAACGGCGAGAAGAGGAACGAGGAGGAGGAGGAGGAAGCCAGCAGCCAGGCCGGGCCGGGCCGGGCGGGCCGTAGACCGGCGACGGCGTTCTATTTAATTAAGTTTGCATTGTATCGAACCGCATGCTGCCGGGAAAAGATCGTTATCGAACTTTCGCGAGATATGACGTTCCCCTGGCCCGCCACACTTATCAGGGACGATCTGCCGGAGCAAATGAACGGCCGTTCGAACGTTCACTCCTAACGAGATCGAGAGCTATGCCATGCCGTCGCGCATGTTCCTCCCTCTGCTGCCCCGCGAACGAACGGTTCCCCCTCCGACGCCATTCGGAATTTCTACGTTTACGGACGAGCACAGACGCGACCGAGATAACCGTGCGAATCGTTCTCCGAACCCGCTTGCGATCGAAATACGGTCTTCTCTCGATATATGTCGCAAGCACTTCAAAAGTCGCAGAACTAGGGGTATACCGAAGAGTGTAGAAATAATACGGGTCCAGGTGGATCAAAGAATAATAGCATCTGCCGGACGATACCCGTGTTGTTGACATATATCGAGAAAACAGCGTAATTTCACCGATGCTCGTCTCCCGTCGAACATTACGCTTCCCGAGTATCGTATCCGATCGAATTTCGAACATTGTGCACGCGCACGGCGCTTTCTATTTACAGTGAATCACAGTAATGTTCGGCACTTTTAAAAGGACGATAAGATATTTTAATATTGGACCGTACGACTTATCCACCGATTTTATAGAAACGGTCCGCACCGTGCGACGGACACGTTACGGAGTAAACCGAAGCTGCATCGAAATTGCAGTTGCCGGACCGGTTCCGTTTGTTTCTGGTCCGGCGATTCTTATTTGCCCCGATTCAGAAATTCAGACACGTCCGGCTACAAATTTCCCATTCGCGCGGGTTTCATTATGCGGCGCACACGCGGCCGACTTTAATTACTCGTATAGAGATTTTTCGAACGGGCATCACCGGTCCAGGATGCACGCTGCATAGGATAAAGTGTCGCATCGCCGGAATATTTTCTGCCGATTCGATCGCGGTAACGGCCGGCTACTTTTTTTCCCCCGTGCGCTCGCCCCGCTGAATGCAAATAATCTGTCGCCGGGGGGTGAAACACGGCGAACGTGATGTTTCCGACTAATAACTCGTAATAATACACAACACCGAAAAGGTGACACGTATCGAAGAGCCTTTCCATATAATGTACGTGACCGCGTTGTTCATCACGCGACCGTCCGTACTTCGAGTCGAACGGGATCCGAGGACGAAAAGCATATTTTCGTGATCTTTACTCGATATATGTCCTAAATATCTAGCCGATCAAAGTCCCCGTAACGGGCCCCGAAACTCGAGTGACCTCGAGTAATACGGGTAGCAATGAATAGTACCTCCTAGCCGATATATGTCCCTGGGTAGACCCGTGTGGCGGACATGTATCGAGCAAACACTGTATTAACTTGTTCCAAAAGTGTCTTTCGGATGCACGTTCGGATATTGTAGGATAACACATTCGTAGAAGCATGATTATTTATTGATTCGTTTTCTTCCCAAAATTCCTCCCACTTAACCATGCCACTTTCCAAAAAATTAGTGTGAATTTGCGTTGAACGCTTTCATCGAAAGGGGGACAAACTAATACAAACAGTGACTGTGCTTGTAGAATTACATGTTACTTCACAATGATTGTTAGTTAACTATTATTATTAGAACGCAGTGTTTAAACAGTAAATTTTTTTTGGGTGTATTTATTGAATTTCGAATGGAAGGTGTACAGTAACACAAGAGACTTGTTCTCCATTTTGGTTCTACAAAACAGCCAAAAAATTCGTAGATCGAGTTTCAAGCAGTCATTGTAAACTCGATCTTCAAGTCTGTAATGGATTCGTTCGGGAAAAAATTCTTTTCATGTTATCACAGACGATTTAACCAAAAAATTGTCCTTGTAAAGCGGTGTCCACGCTGAAGCAACATCGAGCTACTTTTTGTCGCATCCGTCGTTTCTTTTTTGGCCGAATGAAAACTCGACGTTGCTTCAGTGTGGATATAGTTTTACGAGAGCGATCGGTGACTCGATTACGAGCGCTGTACGTTATGCGACAAATCGAAATGGTAACTCGTGGCAAGGTTACGCTGCGTATCCGCTTGATTCATCGATTTTCGCCGGGGACTCTGGCGGGGGGACGTTTTTTCTTGATTTATCGGCCCTCCACAGCGCCGGTGACTTATTCTTAAAGACGACGAACACCCCAGGACAATTCCAGTTCTTGCCTGGTCTCTCTCTCTCTCTCCCTCTCTCTCTCCCTCTTTCTCTCAGCCGTTCTTGCCTGTTCCGACGGCGTCGAGGCGATTGTCACATTTCCCGCAAGTTCGCCGGCCCACTTTATCGTCCCCCTTTCCTATCTATCGTTTTCAGCGCAGTATATCTACGTCGGGTGGTGCGGCTAGGCACGTTTGTTCTAGAAAACGGAATTCCCTTGTCCGTAGTCTGACGACGCGTCTCGGGGGACGTATATTGTTGCCGTTCTGCATAGGTCTTATAATCTGTTGCTCCCTTCCTGACCCATCAAGACACTCCACTGAAAACCAATACGCAATTGTTCGTTTGCCTGCCTGCCTTCAGCCAGAAGCTCCGCTCTTTCATTTTGTAGGAAACAATACTTTGATTGCGGGGCCATTTTCTGTTAAGGCGCCGACAAAGTGACGTTTGGAAACTCTCTCGCACAGAAACTGTAACGCAGATTCCAAAAATGCTTGTCGAGAGGTTAACAAACAGATTCTTATGCGAAATAAAATATTTCTAAATGGATTTTAAGAAATTAGAGCTAGACGAGGATGTGCTAATAATTTTAAAATCGAAAATGATGTAACAGTCCCTAATAATGAGCAATGTCACCGAACAATGTCGAGATCGTGGATTTTATGCATTTATGAGAGAAATTAGCAGGTGCCATTTCAAACAGAGAATAAAAGAATATGATAATATACGATTTTAATAGGTTAAAATGATTATAGAAAGAGAAATACCTGTATTCGGTTTCTTTTTCTTGCGATCGATGCGAACAATTTTTATTTCGAATGACAATCCGCAGTTGAACGACGCCATATTCGTAGGAAACAATACTTTGTTCGATTGCGGGGCCATTTTCTGTTAAGGCGCCGACAAAGTGACGTTTGGAAACTCTCTCGCACAAAAACTGTAACGCAGATTCCAAAAATGCTTGTCGAGAGGTTAACAAACAGATTTTTATGCGAAATAAAATATTTCTACATGGATTTTAAGAAATTAGAGCTAGACGAGGATGTGCTAATAATTGTAAAATCGAAAATGATGCAACAGTCCCTAATAATGAGCAATGTCACCGAACAATGTCGAGATCGTGGATTTT
>CM052138.1:13700810-13770693 GCA_028454255.1 Halictus ligatus | reverse complement strand
GAGGATAGTATAGATCGGCTTCGAATCGTGCTGTATAATTAGCTTGATCGCGGGCGTACGACCAACCCAATTATTATTGTTTTGCTAGGGTGAATTTGCATCGGCGATTGTCGACTGGTCCGTGCACCGATGCCATTAACTCGTTCATTTGGCTGGGAAACGATCCCGTCTATTGCAAACTGATTCGATACTCCGTAGATGTATATATACAGATGTATGTGTGTATATATATATATACGCCGTCCTTGACCGATGTTTCGCTGATCCTTCACGGGCGGCGGCCGCTTAACAGCGTGCAAACGCGCGCGGCCACTTTGCAAACACGAAAAACGCATTTACGTCAGCAGATTTTTGTCACGGTTACTTTTAGCCGAGCCGCTCTGGCTGATTGAAGCACCCTCGATCGAATCGTAATGCACGCCGCCAGGAAAATATTGCTGAAAATCGAAAAAAAGAACAACAATGAAAAATGGCGAACCGTTCGCGCCGAGTACAGCGCTTTTCCCGCGGATTCGTTGCATGCGCAGTACAAACAGAACGGGATTCCGGGAACGGGATAATAAATAATCTTCGTGAAATATTTTATCCTTGTCTCACGCATTCTTCCTTCCATTTCGGTATCAACTCCGAAAGACATTGCTAGATTACATCACCAGCGTAACTCGTTGATTTACTTTTTTATATTGGAAAACTTAAATTGCCCGAGTACAGTGATTTTCTCTATATATGTCGCCGAGGCCTGGATGATAAACGTCGCGGAGTTAGCCCCGTTACCGCAGGGTATACTCCGAGAGGGAACGCGAAGCTGGAGAGGCCATCAACTCTCGATATATGTCAAGATCCGTGCTGTTGACATATATCGAGAATTCATTGTATTTTAATTGTGAATTTTCTTGTTTGTACAGCATAAGTGGTACGATAATGTTTAACTTTGTTATCAGTCGGAAAACCCGGGAGTAATTTAACGGGCACATTTTTTCAGTTTACGAAGATTTTTTAAAAATTCTTTTATTAGGCGAAAGAAATGTCAACTCAGGTGAAATATCGCGATTGTTTACTCGGTACACACGCGCCCGATCGTTCGGATAATGTTGCACGCGTATTCGCATGGGACGGTCGGCGAATGAACAGATCGTCGCGTCTCAGATTGACAGAATAATCAAAGCAAAGTGGTCGAATCAGCCAAAATTTGACGGATTGGCATATGCAGATACCGCGACTGCGTCCCGTCCGACAATTGGCGAACATGTCGAAGTGCGTCGTCGGGATCGATCCGACCCCCCACCCCCCGTTGTAATGTCGCGCCGACTTCAATCAGAGTAACGTAATTTTGCGTAATGACCCGGTGTCCCCTTTTCCCGGCACCCCTCCCCCCCCCCCCCCCCCCGGCTGCACAGACTTGCAAAATTACCGTTCCGCGAATTCAATTCTTAACGCTCGCCGCCATTAGTCTGTTCGTTGTAAAGTGATCATCAAGGTCAATTGTAATTTTTTACGGCAGCTAGGAAACTAATCCTTTTAACAGCTCGGAGAAATTAAACTCGTTTGGTCCAATCTTAACGCTAGGTTTACGGAGCACTAAATACAGTCATTTATCTATATATGTCGCCGAGATCTAGATGATCAATGTCGCGGAATTATCCCCACTACCGTGTGGCACACCCCGTGGTCTCCTCGTGTGTTGTTGACATATATCGAGAATTGACTGTATGCCTATTCCATATTTCGTTTTAAAAAAGAAAAAACGAAAATGTATGTGTCCAAATTTTTAGCCATTTCTTTTACGATATGTACCCAAAGATATAAGTTTGTTGAATAATTTCTCATTAGTTTGTCTTTACAATTTTGATAATTGTGAATTAAAATTACTAAAACCCGTCATTCTGACGGGTCCCGTCACCCTTTTGTTAAGAAAGTCACCGTCTTTTGAAAAGTGTCCGAATATTTCTGGAACAGATCTCAGGGAATGATAAGACGTTAAAATGGCCACAAATGGAACGTCTACCCTAGCCTCAAGTGCAGAGGGTTAATTTTTTTAAAGAAACACAAGAAGATGACCAATAGGGAACGTGTTAACCCTTTGCACTCGGAGCCATTTTAACTGTAACACGAAACATTTCTTCCGACCTAGAATATTTCCCTTCTGTACATATTTTTTCATGTTATACATAAGAAAATGGTGCAATTCACTCGTACAGTACTGAAATGTTCAGTAATCTATTAAATAGAAACAAATTTAATAATGTAAACAAAGTTTTTGAATAATGATACAGGAATGTTTTCGACATTCGAGTGCCAAGGATTATTAAGAAAGAAAAGTCGGTTATGCGCGACAGTGGTGTGTCGCAAAACTCGAGTTTCGACGACAGCCATGGTTGGGACGGGGGGAGGGTGAGGGGTCGCCGACACGAGAAGCACGGGGAAGACTCGAAACGGCCGAGGCAATTAAGGATTCTCTTTGGGAGCCTCGTGGATCATAAAAGTGGTGGGAAGAAGCCGGGCAGCTTCGATTCGACGCACGTTCCCCGATTATACCCGGATTCCAATTAAACTGTTGCGAGATCCGATATTGTTCGGCGAACTTCCGTGGTGGGGGGTGCGGGGGGAGGGAGTCGGCGGTAACGAAAACGTAAGAACGCCCCGACGGCCCTCCTCAATAAATCGAGCAACTTAAATTACTTCCGGCCGTATCGAACCGCCGCGCCGCGGCCGATTGACATCGCGCGGGAAAATGGCCGCCCGCGAATTTTCCGAAATGGCAATAACGCTCCGAGGCGACCGTGAAATATGCACGACGCACGTTTTTTCCGCCGGTCGAACCGCTGTTTTATCCGTTCTCGCCCCCGCGTATCAATCCCGCGCGAGTCCGTGAAAAAACACGTTGAATAAAGTATACCGGGGGAAACCATGAAACCAGAAACAAAAAAAAAAAGGAACCCGGTCGAACACTCGGAATGAAATTCCGTCCGCCGTGCTTTGGTAGCCGAAGTGTCGGCGCGTGTATTTTTGTTCCGCTGTAATTTCGACGGCGAACGCGTACCGTTGCACGCGTATCGATTACAAACAATGGGGGGGACGGGGAAAAAGCGAAAAATTGTTGCGCGACGCCGACGAACGGGAAGAACAAACCGCCCGCTTAATATCATCGCTAATGGTCAGACCCGAGGATGTTTTTCGTTTTTGCTGCGCTCGCATTTGGCGCCGGTGACGACAGATTCGTCTCAAGTATCATCGTCTACAGGCGGAGTCACGTGACAGATTAAAATTTAGATGAAAAGTTTGCTATTCTGGCTCAAAGTGGATTTTAGTCCCAGGTCAGGGGCATTGGCACGAATTGAGGGGAAAAGGTTCCCCCTCTCTGCCAGTAGAGTCACGTGACAGATTAAGGTCTAGATGAAAAGTTTGCAATTCTTGCTCAAAGTGGACTCCAGTCCCAGATCAGGGGAATTGGCACGAATTGAGGGGAAATGGTTCCACCTCTCTGCCAGTAGAGTCACGTGACAGATTAAAATTTAGGTGGAACATTTGCAATTCTTGCTCATAGTTGGCTCCAGTTCCAGATCAGGGGAAATGGCACGAATTTAGGGGAAATGGTTCCCCCCTCTCTGCCAGTAGAGTCACGTGAAAGATTAAAGTTTAGATGAAAAGTTTGCGATTTTGGCTCAAAGTGGACTTCAGTCCCAGATCAGGGGAATTGGCACGAATTAAGGGGAAATGGTTCCCCCTCTCTGCCAGTAGAGTCACGTGACAGATTAAAGTCTAGATGAAAAGTTTGCAATTCTGGCTCAAAGTGGACTCCAGTCCCAGATCAGGGGAATTGTCAAGAATTGAGGGGAAATGGTAACCCTCTCTCTGCCAGTGGAGTCACGTGACAGATTAAAAGTTTGCAATTCTAGCTCAAAGTGGAATCCAGTCCCAGATCAGGGGAATTGGCACGAATTGAGGGAAAAGGTTACCCTCTCTTTGCCAGTGGAGTCACGTGACAGATTAAAATTTAGGTGGAACATTTGCAATTCTTGCTCAAAGTGGACTCCAGTTCCAGATCAGGAGAATTGGCACGAATTGAGGGGAAATGGTTCCCCCTTCTCTTTCAGTAGACTCACGTGACAGATTAAAATTTAGATGAAACGTTTGCAATTCTTGCTCAAAGTAGACTCCAGTTCCAGATCAGGGGAATTGGCACGAATTGAGGGGAAAAGGTTTCCCTCTCTCTCTTTCTCTTTCTCTCTCTCTCTCTCTCTCTCTCTCTCTCTCTCTCTCTCTGCCAGTAGAGTCACGTGAGATTGCAACGCACGTACGACAGAGCATCGCGCGTCATGTGACCGCGGCGGAGCCGTGAGGAATGCTCGGTGGAAGGGGAAGGCAGAGTCGAGGCGCCGTTAGTGGATAAATATTGTGTTCGGTGTCGACGAGGTGTCTCAATGAGGTGACTGTCCGTGAAGCGAATGTTTGCAAGCTGAAAGTGACCCCCGCCGTTTTCGGACGCTCGCGTCTATCCGAAGGAAACTCGAGTGGCAAGGGGAAAAAACGCGTCGTTTGCGGGCTACCGCGAAAATTACGTCGACCCTTCTTTCCTTCTCTGCCCTCCTCCGGTTTCCTTGTTCGTTTCATTTGATTTTGACACGCAATCTCCACCGAGAAAGACCCTCGCGCCGACTCCTCCCACCGCGTCGGTCGATCAATTTCATTCCGGTCCCGGCTGTCCCCCCCCTCCCCCATCTTCCCGTATCAATTATGTCCGCGAGATAGGAAAAGCTTATGAATAAATTTGAATAAGTATAATTTTTATTACGCAGAAATATTAGAACGCGCGGCCACACCACTTCTTTGCATAATCCTTTTTAAACCGGATAATCGTATAGAATGGAACTCTGTATTCTATTGCCGGCAGATAACGCCGAACTTCCTGGCCGCCAGCCCCGAAAGTTGCGCGGAATACGTCGCCTTGAGAAATAACTGCGGCTGATCATGTCCCGGGGAGTTCAACGGCGCATCGGCAACACTGTACTTCTGTTTGCGAAAACTCGGAAGCGCGGTACAACCGCGGAATTAATGCCCTCGACCGGTCTTTTTGTCATTTCCCGAGCAATTCGCAGTAATTCCGCCAAGCATTGAAAGTATCTGGTAAGTGTTGCCTCATAAAAATTGCAACGCTAGATTTATTCAGATTTTACAATTATTCCATTATTCTCCATAAATGAATTTTTATGATCTCAATAATTGCAAAATATAAAATCATTAAACCGTGGTAGGTTTAGCGTTAAAATTTTGTCCGTTGAGTAATTGGTTTTTAATTGGTAATTTACCTGAAATTCTCGGACGTGAGCACATTTTCGCTTCTGAAAAAATAGCAAAAAAATCTCACCGTATTTTCATCGCCGGTACCAAAATTATATTTTTACGTTGAATTTGTCATACTTCTTTTTCCTTAGAAAATGAGTGAAAGATACGAAATTTCGAAATATGCACTGTAGGTATTTGCCACTTCGCCAATTTTCAGGATAAATTATTTCTTAGGCCGTTCGGTTGACTTGCAGACTTAAATGTACTTAGAAAAAATATTCTGGATAGAAGTTTAGTACATTATTTCGAGGTAGAAGGGAAAGATAGTGTTCATCATTTTCAAGTTTAGTTTGAAACTAGATCGACTCGATGCCATCGAGGCGTTGGGATAAAAAGCTTTAATAAAATTTATCACGTCTACACGATTTTGCAGTCTGTGATATAGTAAAGTATATAATCCTCTATCTTTACGATAAGCTTTCTTAGGTCCTTTATTCCAAGAAAGAATGAGTCTGAAGACTTTGTAACTTACTGGCGTTCATAACCATTTATTACGAATGCTGCCTTTAGGAAATAACATATTGACTGAACCAAACTTGAATAACAATCATAATCAACTGGTAATAACTTTGATTCAAACTCTACACGATAGACATATTTGGAATATTTTGTAACTTTATTGTTCTATACTTAGGGACTCATACGTCGTGGATAAACGATGTTGATTGACCAAAATATTTCGTCTCGATAATACTATCTTTAAACCTTACTCCCAGGACCAGTCATTGGATTATTTATCAAGTTAAATGAGTTATGACGTTCAGTGGCGTGTGCAGTGGCAGTTACAACTTTAAAGTCTTCCTCGAATAGCATGCTCAAAAACGGTGCTCAATATATCTCGAACACCTTCAGGACCGATTTAGCTAAAACCTGACACAATGTAATTAAAATTCAAGTAAACAGAGGCACACGAGTGTCCAAATAATAGCACACTTATTTACAGCACTACATTCGACCTTTATTGACCTGTTCAATAAATAGTATTGCATATAAGTATTCTTAGATTCGCATATTGGGATAGCAGAGATTTCTGATGCCGAAGGTTCGCATAATCCCACTCCTCGTATCAAATGGTCATCGTTAATAAAAAATTAATACTCTAACAATTGGTGCCTTTAAAATACATTTCCGGAAACTCACTTTTCGGAATTTTTCAATGAAACATGAAAAACAAGTTAGTTCGTGTAAAATCTTTCGAGGTGTCTCATACTACTGCAAAATGGCCAGTACAGCTTCCGTTAAAAATTCGATAAATAACTAAAAAACAATCGCATTTCAAGTTTCAAGGGTTCGTTGTAAAGAGGAAGATTCGATCTTCAAATCTGTGGTAAATTCGGTCGCAAGACAAATTTTTCAATGTTTTTACACGCGTTTCAATCTGTGACATATTCGACCAAAATTGCTCTGCAGTTTGGCGATCGCTGTATCACGCAAAAATATTTTAGGGAAAAATTAACGACGGATGGCAAAAGTAGAGACTTCAAGCTTGAGGATGAGTGGAGGTGTATTGCTGCTATTTTTTAAATGAAATTATCACAGTTCAAATGTCGACGATTTCTCGAGAATTGGGAATTTCGGGAACTTCGTCTTTGCCACCGTCGATCATCGGGAAACCGGGCGATCATGCAGGAACCACTCGTAAAAGCGGGACGACCATAATCTGCGGGGGGTTGGAGGAAATATCAAGCATTTTCGTGGCGGACGAGATACAGGTTCGGGTGTACCGATACCGCGGTTCACCGAGTACAAGGTTCACCCCCGTCACAAAGGTGCTGCACCCGGTGCAACGCGTTTCACGGGGTTGCGCCGCATTCTGCCGCAACCTCGGTGCTTTGTTCCGCTCGGAAGGCACGAGATCCAGTTACTCGTCGGCGGAAAGCAATAATTTTGCTTGGCGAGCGTCGTATCCGAGAGAGAAAAGAGAGAGAGAGAGGAGAGAGAAAAGCAGAGACGATGATTTCCATGGAACGACAAAGGATCGTTGCGTGACACGCACCGAGCACGCAATATCGGATCGCAATTGTACCTTTCTTTTCCCCTTGCGAAGATAACGTTTAAAACCGCTTTGATTTATAGAAATGTTTTGCATACTGTTCTGTATACTGCGCTTATACTGCGCTGTTCTGCACTTGTCATATTTATGACAGTGTAAAGTATTTAATTGTTACCGTTCGCGAATAGCAAGTATTTAATTATTACCGCACGTCAAAGAATATTGTTTCTTTTTATTGAATTTGCGTTAAACACAATTTAATTTTCGTTCAGACTTCGCACGGAATTTTTTGAACACATTCGATCTTGATTTTTTCGATATCAGAAAAATTTCGATTAAATTCCTCCGACTTCTGAATTATTATTACTAGATTTTACGATTGCTGTTCTATTTAATATTCCGAGTTTCATCATCAGTTTGAGCTGATGCCAATTTTTCCACGCCAGTGGCGGAAATTATTTACGCGTCGATTTAATAATTCACATTGCTTTGAGTTTCATCACTCTTATCGAGGTAATTTAAAAAATATTGAATGTCCGTGTACAAATATAAAACTTGCAGCGTAATGTTCTCTTATGAAGTTTTAAAAATACAATTCCGACGATCTCTGCATAAAATGTCATATATTGGTTCTCTTATTAGGGAGCTCTTATTAAAAAATTTCATATTAAAATTAAAAAGAATACGTCGTGAAAATATGTTGGAAACTAATTTGATGGAGACGAACAAATAAGTGTCACAGGAGTCAAATTTCGTGCTTCGTCTTTATTCGAAAAGCGCGCCCGATTCGTCGGATACTACTTTGTCGAATGTCTGACTACAGGTTCACAATTCCACTTATCGGAAACGCGAACAGTAATAGACTACTGTTTGTTCTCTATGAGAACAAACATGTTTGATCTTTACATTTATGAGAAAAATGAGTGGGTGGAGTACAAAACTGTTAAATTACCAAAAGAATTTAAAACTAACCTTCTCTGTCAATTACCAAAAATATATGTCTCCCTATAATAATTCTAACAAGTCCAAAATGATAGACCAATTCCATACAACTGTTGTAATATATTTCTTCTCTGAACAATTCTAACAATTCCAACATAAACAATGACATAAAATTGGTTGATACAGTTACAAGAACTGAGATAAAAATATATTTCTTGTCTCAATAATTCTGATAAGACCACAATACCCTCTAATTATCAGTAAAATTATTATTTTACGATTCAAAAATCGTACTACCACAACTATCCTACTAAACATTGCCGCAAGTAGTAACGTCTGAGCTTAGACAGACGCGATAGACAACTATACAGCCAAAGTTCCAGCACATCTATCGACAACCTCTTCAAATGCAACATTCCGAACATTCACAGATAATGTCCGCATAAATTTCATGTTCGGCGAGCTCGCGCCAGATGTTCAAATTTTTCCGAACGTGCGATATCGATTTCGCAAGTAGCCGCTCTTTCTTGCGCGAATAAGGTAGCGGCGCAACCGCGTTTTACGGTCGCGTCGTCGGTGAAAAATGTGTGCCTGTATGCGATCGGACCTTACGTCCCGTCGTCTGAAAAGGAACGTTTCCCAAAGCACCGGCAATTACATCTTTATTTATTGATCGCCGGGCCCGGCTGCTCGCGCAGAAAACACTTACACAATCGGTGGCGGGCTTTAATGCTGATTAATTGCACGCGGAATTATTGGTTAACCGTGTACGAAATTTATTGGAAGTGAAATTGACCCTGCGGCGACGGGGCCGGGATTAATGAAACGCATAATTTGTCTTCGGCCTGGCCTACGACGAGAGATATCGGTCGCATCGACGGAGCCCTGCCGCCTCCGGATAAAAAATCGACGATCCTCGATGGTGTCAAATAGCGACCGGCATGATCCTTCTCAATTATTAGGCTAGCGCATACGAAACGTTCAATAATTTCCGTGAAAAAAGAGTTCTCCGTTTCTATAAACTGCTACCGAACTCTTTTCACCATCTGCGTGTCTGTATTCCTCATTTTGCAAAGAATGATCCAAGTGTTTCGATATATAACAATTCTGTGTTTCAAGAATATTTGTTTTCTTTCAAAAAGTCCTACATACGTTTCTCGGAATTTCAACGTAGATTCGAAACAAATTCTTTTCCGCTCTGAAAATGTAGACGCTGACAAAAACAACTTTTCTTAAGTACCTCAAGATTCTTTGTATACGGTGGTTCAACTCGAGTTCTGACACTGAAAAAATTGTTGAACTTATTGACGTACAGATCCGTTACCCGCTTGAAGGAGTTTACTGTTCCTCTCAAGAACCTATTATATTTTTTCAAAGTCCAAGCATGTCAGGAGTCAATTTGAATTTCAATCTCGATTATCTCGGAAGCTTCGTTTTGCACTTCTGACAGGTTATTAGTGGAGAAACGATCCCGTAGCCGGTTACGTGACGCGCGATATTGCAGGGACACCCGGTAGATCGCGGGCCGGTTGACGGTCCCTCCGAGAGGGAAATAATCGGGAAAAATGTTCTCGGGCGCGAAAGTTCAGCAGCATGGGCGTAACAATCGTCCGGCGGCGGACGATCCAACTTCTCGGCTTTCGTGAGGCAATATTTCAGGCTAACTCCTTCTGGCGGGAAGGCGGAGCCTCGTATCCGATTATTAATTAAGTCGTCGGATATGAGATTCAGGGGTTACTTGACCGCCGTTCTTTAAATTGCGGCCGTGTTCGGGCCAATGAGATATTTAAGCTACCGGGCCGCCGGCCGTGAAAAATGTCAGTCAGGTTCGCGGATGCTCAATCAATGTTGTAATTGGATAGGTCCCCCGGTCCACCGGCGAGAGAAACAGTCCGCAAGTAGGATGCCACGGCTTTTGTGCCAATGCCGTCGAATAATCCGCCGCGTATAAAGTTTCCCGACGGTATTCCAATGTCCGCGGGATCTCTGCCGCTAAGTGCTGACCCCGTTTCCCCTTTAATTGAAATCACGACACGCAACCGGGTTAATTACGCTTTTTTCCATATTTCGTGGCCGCGGTTCCGGTCTCGCGAAAAACACCGCGCCGTGCGGCCGAATTAAATTTGCCACTCCGGAAATAAGTCTAGGTATAAAGCAGATGTTGAATAGACGGCGAGTAGCGCTGCAATGTGTAAAAAGTAGACACGCACGGACGCAAAAAGAAAAGTATCATTTTTAGTCATGGGATATTAATCATTGAGAATATTGTGTTCCGTGAATAATAAATCAGAAACACAGTGACTTCTCTATATATGTCGCCAAGGCCTGGATGATAAACGTCGCGGAATTATCCCCACTGCCGAGGGGTATACCCTACGAGGGGCCACGAAGCTCGAGAGGAGAATATCGAGAATTCACTGTGCAGAATAAATGATGGGAAATCAAGAGAGATCAGTATTGAGATCATTGCACTGCGGATCTTCATGCAGAATAAAAATTGTTTGCGTTAATTGCAAGACGTAGGAACCAAACGGTAATTTACTTTTCGCTTTAGTGGTTTTATGAAGTGACTTAAATTCATTTAATCTTCCCACTGTCTGAAATTATGCCCATTTTTGCCAGAAACGTATAAAACCGGCAGTCTAGAGATCGTAATAAAATAATGCAGGACATAATTTAATAAATGGATACCTGAATAAAGGGGCACCGAACTGATTTGCACACTTAGAATCGTTCTACTGAGGTCGAGGAGACTAGGACAGGAGCATATCCTAACCTATGGTAGCCTACCCTAGCCTATCCTTGTCTATCGTAGCCTATGATAGCCTATCCTAGCCTATCCTAGCCTATCCTAGCATATCCTAACCTATGTCAGCCTATCCTAGCCTATGGTAGCCTACCCTAGCCTATCCTAGTCTATCCTAGCCTATCCTAGCCTTTCCCAGCCTATCCTAGCCTATGGTAGCCTATCCCAGCCTATGGTAGCCTACCCTAGCCTATTCTAGCCTCTATGGTAGCCTACCCTAGCCTACCCTAGCCTATCCTTGTCTATCGCAGCCTATGATAGCCTATGATAGCCTATCCTAGCCTATAGTAGCCTACCCTAGCCTACCCTAACCTATCCGATCTTGTCCTAGCCTAGGAATGTGGGTCTGGTAGGTTAAAGGGACCCCTAACTCGCTCCGCCTATCCCCACCATTCGCGCTCGATGTTCCATAGTCCCAATATTTAGCTTGTGAACTTAAAAAAGCAGCAAACTGATTTGCACAGCTACCATAAAATACGCTCGATATTTAGGACGTCCAAATCAGTGGGGACACCCTATAGAATCACCTCCTACACTGTTCCTCCAGCATGGTGGATGCATGAGGACGCGGGACACCCAGAATAAAGTCGGGTCTGAGTGAGTTTCGCGAACGACAAAAAAATTCGATTGCCAAGAACTAGTGGTAGCCTGCTGTAAGAAACGCCGAGAGGATCGCGAAGGCAGGAGAAAAAGGAAGAGAGTAAGAGCGAGAGGGAGGGATAAGAAGGGGAGGGGAGGGGAGGGGAGGGAGAGAGATTAAAGGCGCGCACGTGTATATGTAATAGAAAGAAAACGCCTGGCCGGGACGATTCTCTTTTTGATCGTTTTTGACGGGTCGACACTCGATGGGTCGACGCGGCCGTTAATTAGACCGGCTGGCGACTTGCCCCCGGCTGCACTTGGCAATTGCAACAGCGGCTTAAGAATTCAAGGTGGCGTAATCTCTTTCCCATGTGCGTTAGGGCCGGGACACGGCGCGGGGGCTAAAATAATTCAGCATATTACACGCATAGTTTAGCACGCGAGCCAACGTCTGCCCGTGGTACCCGGCGACCTTCTTCGCCCTCTCTCCTCCTCCCCCTGTTTCCCCGTCCCGATCTCTCCCCTCCCTCGATCCCGCTCCGTCATCCTTCTTTCGCGTACTCTACGCTCTCGCTCGAGACTCCTCGTACTCGTTTACTTTCTCCGCAACGATCGCTCTTGATCGATGCACGCGTTCGATCATCGCCGGACAGTTTTAGAATTTGTTGAACCTTTACGTCGACATCCAAACCCTTCTACGATGTTCAATAGAATTGCACTTCATAATCTCGACGCATGTTTCTACGCCTCAAATGTAAATTAGTCTGCGACCGCATACGAATCTACAAGAACCTTGCATAAACAATTACAGAAGCTTTGAAACGAATTTGGAAGTCGATGCACAGATACACGGTCACATGTTCAATTAACAAATTTTGTTTTCGTTTGGGTTTCATGCCCCGTCGACTCTTGTATCAGTACAGATGTGTTCTGTTCGGATATTTTTAGTTTTGTTCATGATAAATTTTGAATTGTTTACAGGATTAATTTATTCTTCGAACGCCCCTGTTGAAATTGTCATCGCTGCGACGTTCTCCGCGAGGGGACACCAAGACGGTCGACGTATTAACGACGATGGCGCGCGGAGTAAACAAGAAAAAGACAACAAGCACGGACGTGAGTCGCAGACGCGAGTGTCAATTACCTCTAGGTTGCCGTTTAACTGTAACCAACAGGTCATGCACGCTCCGTGTTTTGATATCGTAGAACGACGGCTGTCACACGAGCCATCTGACTCGTCTCGGCCGACAAAAACATCAACACAACACCAGCACGAGTGCAGGTACGTACAGTGACTCCGCCTAATGGTCAATATTGGAGTATACCACTTGAATTTTTTTTTTTTTTGAGAAGTTGGAACAATTGGTTCAGTTACATAACGTGAAGAAAATGTTTGATTAAAATTACAATTGGTCAAAATTAAAACTTTTTATTTTGTACAACTTTGTATTTTGCACCTTTTTTATGCGGGCTTATATTAAAAATTTAAAAACTATGTTTTGTACATCGAGCCACGTTTTGTAAGCGAACCAATTGTTTCAACTTCTCAGAAAAATTCAATTAGTATACTCCAGTATTGACAATGTTATGTTATTTTGAAGAGTGTGCCAATATTAGTTGGAGTCACTGTACGTTATTGAGCTGGGCTATTTAATACAATTAAAGGCTATTTAAAACAATGCAATGAAATGTTGAACCTCCGGCGTCGCGTTCCGAGTGTTTCGTTTTTCATAAATATCGCAATTTATTGTTGCGTCTAGAATTCTCTAGGTTAAGAGACCCGATTACACAGATCATTATAGTGGGTACCATGTAAAATCGAAAGAAAAATAAGATATTTGACAAAGGATCTAAAAATCGAACGAAAGAATGGCAATAGCGAGGGACACTTGCTGAATGAAAAATTGTTTAATCATTTCGAAAAATCGAACGTAAATATTATTCCTGCTGTTTCACATATCGCCGATCCAATTCTGTAACAAACGCATAAAGCCGGCAGTCTGCTCGCAGACGGCAAACAGTAAAAGGTTATTACGCATGCGTTAAAGCGCAACGAGGTGACTTTAAGCGTCCTCTATAAAGCTAATCGGATATGAGACGACAGAACACAAAACTCGCTACGCCTCGTAAATAAGATCAAGTAGGAAACACGTACGACCACATTTTTTGTTTATGCTCCTTTTCGGCGACGAGCCAGTTCCAGTCGATAAATTTTTCCCGCGACAATTCCTAATTGTATCAGACAATCGAAAGGGGTTAATTGATATTAAATGCCAGCCGGCTGGACGAGCCGTTCGCCGGTCGGATTCCGCGTTGCTCGCCGATTCCGGTTCACGAGCGCCTCTCACGGCGC
Organism: Halictus ligatus; assembly: GCA_028454255.1. Taxonomy (NCBI): domain Eukaryota; kingdom Metazoa; phylum Arthropoda; class Insecta; order Hymenoptera; family Halictidae; genus Halictus; species Halictus ligatus. Next base: position 13,756,674 of record CM052138.1, on the reverse strand, counting down.
TCTCTCGCCTATTAGACCGCCGTAACGGGCGTTCCTATTCGATCGTATAAACATTTATTGCCGTGCCGATCTTTCAATTCGAGCGAAAACACGTCTGCCGCTCTTTCGCGTGTTCGTTGCCGCGTTTACAACGCTCGCCGGAGCTAGTTCCGCGAATTCGCCGCGGCACCCGACTGGTCGGGTTCCGCGAAAAAAATATAACGTCCAGGAAGCAATAAGGAATCCGAGCGAGCCGTTTAATACGGCGAAATCGTCCGAGCCGATCGATCGGACGCGTAAATTCGCGGGGATCGATGGGAACACCGTTTTCCTCACAAAATTCCGTTACTCGGAATTTGTAGGCGATACGGAAAAATCTTTCAGACGAACGTTGTAGAGTACACGACGCTTGTTTGTAAACAAGACTTTGTCGCTGTTCCCATCGATTCCGAACGAAAATTAAACCGCATCGTCTTTCTTTAGGCCTTGGGAGAATGGCTACCACGCCCTTCCGGTTTAATATATTTACGTCAATTCTTCAACAAATTCTACTCAAGTATAATAAAACTGTTGAATTTCCCTTCTTTATTAATCCTTCGAAGGCACACTTTATTACAATTCTACTCAATTCTACTCAAATTCTACTCAAACACCATACAATAAGATATACACATCGATTTTTCAAAGATACAAAATCCCACGTATAATATAATTGTTGAATTTCCCTTCTTTATTAGTCCTTCGAAGGCACACTTTATTACAATTCTACTCAATTCTGCTCAAATTCTACTCAAACACCATACAATAAGATATACACATCGATTTTTCAAAGATACAAAATCCCACGTATAATAAAATTGTTGAATTTCCCTTCTTTATTAATCCTTCGAAGGCACACTTTATTACAATTCTACTCAATTCTACTCAATTCTACTAAAATTCTACTCAAACACCATACAATAAGACATACATATCGATTTTTCAAAGATACAAATTCCCACGTATAATAAAATTGATAAATTTCCCTTCTTTATTAATCCTTCGAAGCCACATTTTATTACAATTCTACTCAATTCTACTCAAATTCTACTCAAACACCATAGAATAAAACATAAGACTTAAATTTCCAATCTTTATGAATCCTTCGAAGGCACACTTCATGACAATGATACACAAAAATGGCTGCCACGTTCATCTAGTTACATACCTTAAATTTTCAAGAAGTAAATACCAACCAATGAGATATACATATTGACTTTTCAAACATAATTTCCCTGATTCTGCAATCGTTCAAAGATACGTGACCCCTTAAAGCGAATCGTTCACAGCAAAACAAAAACAATTGTTGCCAATTGCCATATGCATCGGACGTGACAGGTGGTACAGGAAATCTCAGGTTTTCACGGTGCGTTGCTGAAGACGGCGACGCGACGCGACGCAGCGCGGACGCGCGAGTATTTAATAATGTGCATTAAAAAATAATTGCGCATTCCGTAGAAAGAGGGGGGCTTTTAAGCCGCGGCATACATTACGAGGCCGGACTGCCCGGTCGGATTCACAAAGGCCCCGGCCACGCGGACTTTTTCATGAAAGTTAAACCCCTCTGAAATTACTTATTCGCTCCGGCTGTTTCGCTCGAATAAATATGCTTTGAAGTGTTACTGCGGCCGCGTCGCTCCATTCCCGAGGACCCCCGACGCCGAAGAGAACACGCGCCCGTTATAACGCGACCGGGAAAATTTTCGAGAAAAGTCTCCACCGGCCGCCTATTTCCCGCCGATAACCTGAGCGTGACGTCTTCGGACGAGACGTCTCACTGTGCATTGTCAAAAGTACAACGTCAAACTTAAGCTTCGTTAACAACCAGTCAAAATGACTGGTTCCTAATTTTGTCTTTCGCAAGCACTGAAATTGTAAAAATGTTTTAATTTTGAATGAACTCGAAGCACGTATTAGAACAGTATGAGGTTTGAGTAGATGTAGCCTTTTCATTATTACAAATATTACGAAGCAGTATACATCAGTTGTATTTGGTGACATTATCAGTTGTATTTGTATGTAGCCTTTTCATTATTACAAATATTACAAAGCAGTACACATCAGTTGTATTTATTACTCTAGCATTAAAATGTATACTTTTGGCATCTTCTTGTCAAAATCCATAGAATTATATAAAAAAGAAGTTGAGAATTTTTGGTCCACCAAAGTGAAGTTCAGCCGGTGTGGTGTAGTTATGAAAAACAAAGGAGAGTCAACCATTTCTGGATACGCTCCCTGAAATCAAGGTAGCATACAAGTGTTCAATCATTAAATTGTTTCATTTATATTCCTTTGATTTTTCGTTCCATTTTTTTTATGTTAAATTGGGGATATAAACTTCCACATTTTTCCTAACTTTAATCAATCTGAATGTTCGTAATAGAGTCATGTAATATAGTCGCTTCTAATGCTACGTGGATCCAGTGTTGAGGGTGTTAATAAACAGTCGAGAGTCTATTCTACGATAAATATTATCAAATGTACGAAAATTGTGTTATTGTCTTTCAACTCAAAAACGGACAGAACTTTCCGGTAGACCTAATAAATATTTACCGGATGGGTACAGTTTTTCTGAAACCTGTCGGATGACATGATTTGTATACGTGACAAACGAAAGCGGTGAAAAGTGTATCGTATTAACCGAGGGAGCCAACAAGGGTTAATCGTCTCGTCATTATCGAATCGCGGTGTATCGATGACCAGCGGGCCTCAAGTTCGGGTTACAATTTTCCTATTGTCCTTTTGGGCCCGGTGACTTTTTGGGGTATCATTGTCGCGGTTTTTTGCGAGAACGCGGGCCGATGGCCGGTTACACGATCCGCTCGACCGCGTTTCTTCGTCTGCGAGCGAAAGGGTCCGGCGGAAAAAGAGAGGACCTTTCTCTCTCTCTCTTTCTCTCTCGCGAATCGAATCGGATCGTGCAGGGAAGGGGTCCGCGACCGCAATGGCAACCAGCGACGTCTCCTGTAGACAAGAGATACCCGTGAGAATACGAATGGACCAGCATTCGGCCGCGATAATATTCGCAGCTCGCCGAGTTCGCGCCGCGCGTCATTATCCGCGCTTTCGAACGGTGTCCCTAGGCCGCAATCTAAATCTTGGTTACGACTTAGGAACGACGGTTACGGTCTTGCGGTAATTATAATGACGGAACACGCAACCAACCCCTTTGACGATCCTGACCCGTGTGTGCACTGTCTATGCTTTTGTTACGAGCGCGAACCAACGATCCGGAGACGAGCGAGCGTATTCGATGGCGCACGACGGCTCCGCGCCGCTTCACGAATGAATCGCCTTCTCCTGGATCTTCACCAACCCCCTCCGCACACCCTCGCATGTACCCGCGAGAACCGTACCCCTCCGCTACGCTTTGGAAACGAGGAATTTCCTACGCGATGTTTCGCTTAGCTCGCCCATTCTGTTTCGGTTGAACATCGTGTCGCAGCGGTGGATCCTTCACGCTCCGCGCTATAGTTCACAGAGAATGCAATATCAGTGGAAGACGACTAATTTATGGGTGACTCGGTGCTGTACGAGCCCGCGGGGTGCGGAAGTTCCGTTTTCTTCGGAGAAGGATCGAGGTGGATGGTGTATCGTATGTCTTGGGGTTGGGAGCTTGGCTTCTAGCGATTCGAATGTTAACGCAATTTTTAAGCTTGATGATAGCAGCGCGTTTCATTAGACAGGTATCAATAAGTGTTAGAGGCGAATCTACATAAAACGTTAAGTCGATAGAAAGGTATGATGTTTTTTCGTTTGAGGTTTCGGTTTCGAGAAAATCGAGTTTGAAAATTCTATTGCTGTTAGATTCGAATCGGCTGGCGCGTCTGTTCATGACCGACCAATTCTACTTCCTGCGAATAGTACCAGTGCACGCGAATTTTTTCTTCTTTTCCTTTTCGAATTTTTCTCGAAAAGGAAATCTGAAATTCTTACGGCTTGTACCACCAGATCGGTCACGCCCTGTGTATAATATAAATTTCGTGAAGAGTTCGAGAGAATGCAGACGCCGAGGAAGAAGTCTCGATACTGTGCCGATTAATTTGAGTCCTGTCCGAGAAATAAAAAACAGCTGGTCGTCCACAACAACGATACCTAACGATACCTAACTCGACTTGAAAAATAGCAGCGCTGTAATGGCAGCCAGCTAAGTACCGACATTGTCGCAAAAATTCCCTCCGAGCGATCACATGACGTCACATTCCGAGAATTGTCCCAGCAACATACCGATAGTGAAGGCGGCCAGTGACGTCACGATCCGTACTTGTAAGGTCGTGATAGACTCCCCACTCTCGGCATGAATACGTCACTATCTAGGTTAGACTATATTATAGCTTCATGACGTCACCTTGCTCCTGATTATAGCATTTCCACAACTATTTATTCGTCATATTCCCCGATTTGGTAATACTGCACACAGGGATCATTATACGTCACGTTTCGAGGATTGCCCCACCAACGTGCTGATAGTGGGGGTACCTAGTGACGTCACGATCGTAGGTGCGGAAGGACAGAACCGTATCGTAAGGTTAGGCTAGGCTCGGCGATCTAGCTCATAGTATCGCTTGGTCACGCACCTAACCTAGCGCTACTCTCCATCCCCACCTTCGGTACGAATCGTGACGTCATTATCTGGATCAGAGTATGTCGCTTTAGGTCATTCGCAGAGGTTATTCGAAGTAACTTTTTCCTTTGCGAAAATGTTCTCCGCGGTCTTGTTAAGGAGTTATTAACGAAAAACGCGGCCCAATCGGAACGCGGCTATAGCTCGTATAGCGAGGCGCTGTCATTGGCCGTGTCGGAATCCGTCCGCTGTAGCCGCGTTCTGATTGGTCCGCGTTTTTCGTTAATAACTCCTTACTGAAGCCACGGAGAACATTTTCGTAAAGGAAAAAGTTGCTTCGAATGACCTCGGGAATCGTCCAGAGAAGTAGGATATTTTTTAGACACCCTGTACACAGACTCAGTAGAAGGGAAATAGACACCAGTTCTCAGACGTCACATATTCGTGACGTCACTCGGGTTCTGAATGTATCAGTTCCGCCGCCATTTATCCCAGAAATTCCTCGATCTGAGCCTCGCGTGGGTCACACGCGAGAATCCTCTTTCCCCCCGAAACTTTTTCAACTTCCGACCCCCGGCTTTTCTTCGGGCAATCGTATTCCTCTTTTTTTTTCGCCGCTCGGAAGCGGGGCGGACGCTCGTAAAAAAGTTACGACGCGACGAATAAAAGTTCGAACGATCAATTAAATTTACAGCGGGATCCCTGGGTACCGTCGACGGCCGGTTTTGAATGTTAAACAACCCGCGAGTTTTCAATTACCCGCCGCTGCAACGGTTCATTACACGCCCGCCGAATCCGCCCAATAACGGCGCGAGCATGTTCGCGGCTACATCGTTTCGGCTGTGTTGTTCCCCGACGCTTCCAATTATTCAATTACTAACTTGCTCGGCATGCTCTGCGGCGCACGGGACCCCGTAGCGTCGAAATCAATGACTGCATAAACGCGCGTGCTTTTTGGTACTTGCTGACTCTGTCGGGGCCCCGTTCGAGTCACTTCACCGTTGATGATCTCGCGAAATACAGGGCTGTTTGCTTTGTCGTGCGGCAAGGGTTCGTTCGAAAGTCAGACTATTGACTTTGGCGTTAAGCGATTAATTATTCGTGGTCGCAAAGTTTTCAAACACTTGACCAGTAATAACCTAACCACCCGCGGGCTCATAAATTGTCTAAAATTAACAGCTGCAAACGGGAATACCCTGTAACATGTTGACCGCCGTGGTGGCCGCTACTGACCGACAGTGAATTTTCTGACAACACCGCGGTAATGGCTGACCGACGAACTCGCTGAAAAGTCGTAAAATTCTGCCTAAAATACCATTTACAATTTTGCGAATGCAATTTATATTGGAATAGTACTTTAAAATAAGCGTGCATGCGAATGTGTCAATATTTTTATTTATAGTGTTACAAACGTGTAAGTACAGTGATTCTTCTATATAAGTCGCCACGGCCTGGAGTCTAAACATAACACGACTAGGTTATGTCTCCTGGACGATACATGACGCTAGCGTGTACCGTGTTGTTGACACATATCGAAAACTCACTGTCTATTGTTTTCTAAGTAAGTTATAAAAATGTCTATGTTGTAAGTGCGAGTAATAGACGTAAGCATAGACTCATTCTTCCTTCCATTTCAGTATCAACTCCAAAAGACATTGCCAGATTACATCACCAGCATAATTCGTTGATTTACTTTTTTATATTGGAAAACTTAAATTGCCCAAGTACAGTAATTTCTCTATATATGTCGGCAAGACCTCGATGATAAATGTCGCAGAATTATCCCCACTATCTCGAGGCGTACCCCAAGAGGGGACACAAAACTTGAGAGGACGTCGAGGAGTCTGAACATACCACGGCTAGGTTATGTCTCCTGGACGATACACGACGCTGGCGCGTTGTTGACATGTATCGAGTATTCACTGTACATGTGACTATACGAGGCGATTCTAACAGAAACAATTTCGCTCCGACGCTGGAGGCAAAACCAATAAAACCCGCTCGGCGGTCGGCGCGTTAAATGTTAATGCGGGCATGAAAGATGTAAACCGTATCGATGGGAACGTTCGGGTATCTCGAAACAATAGGCAAATGGGCTCGCGCTGCGCCGCTTTCGAAATAAACGGTGCAGACGAGGAATTAGTGCAGGTGAGCTGAGCGGAACGTTAAGCGGAAAGCGAGCGGGTCCGGTCCGATTGCAATTTTGCGCATTAATTTAGATTAAGAACGCGCCGGGTATGAAATCGGCTCGCGATTTATTACAGGTCGCGCCCGGCGAGGAGGCTTCTCTCCGGTTCGTCGCGCTAAACCGCGCCGGTTTTCCGGGCCGCGACGCGACGCGACGCGACGAGTTCGCATAAGAGGGATATCCCGCAAATTGCTCGGGCGACACGTTTCTTCTCGCGATACGTGTCGACCCAATTATACGAGCGCAACACGCCGGTGCCGCGATTCGTTCCCCGCGGCCGGGTGGATCGGGCCGCGCAAGAAGATTTAATTAGATTGCTTTCTAATTCCCGACGCTGATGCCGCTTGGGTGTTAGTGGGACACTCCGCACGACTCGCCGCGCCGCACCGGGGAAAATTATAATAATCAGTTCTCGTTGCATCCCGCCGACGAACACCGGGAAACCATAAATTTAACGGCTCGTCGATACCCGCTAACGGTGCCGATTATATCGGCCCCTTTATTGATTCGCCGGACGCGGGGAAAAAATAAAACGAGGTTAATGGCGCAGACAGTGTCGCTTTGATTCTCTGCAAAAATTTGATAAACGGACGCGGACCTTTTTTTCCCCGCGTCTGACTGTTTCTTCGGCCACGGTAATTATACATCGCAAGTAAGCTTGCCTGCTTTTAAGAGTTCTGGAACTTTTAGTAGGTTCCGTCTGGAAGGTGAACTTAAAAGTTCGAAGGAATTTTTAAGGTATTAATGTGGCTAACTTTGCGCGATGATCGATATTTTGTTCATATTGGAAATGAGAATAATCATTGTGGCGAGCACTGATGTATTCCATGAATACTGCCATCATCAGACTGCATTTATAACAGAAGATTCGACGACGATTTTAATGCTTTTACATTATTTTTAGATCTACTAATAAAAGAAATAGATTTTTATTTTACTCAATGTATCTCAACTTTTTAAGTAAACGCTATTCAGCTCTAGACGCGTACGATTTTGCACTTATTTCAGCAACGAATACCGATCGCAAACTAGAGGCAGTACGATCGGAGGCAATTAATCGCGTTTCATCTAAATCTAAAACGCCATGTCGAGGAGCTGAAGAACGTTCGTGCTTGTCGAATTTGAAAGCGATTCGAACGGTTCGACGAAGCCAACGGAGCTTTTGACAATTACGCCGATTCGGTTGGGCCTGTCATCGAGATCGGTTGAAGCCTGCCAAGTCCAGTGCCCCTTTAAAAACAGTTACCCCCGAACCCGGCGGGGCGTTCCTAATGAATATAATTCCGGCGGGGCTGGACGAGTTTAATCTCCTCGTTTCTGTTATTCCTTTCGACTAATTTTCCAGCGGGCCTAGCGTTTCTGCTAATTTCCTCGTTATTGTTTCGCCGGCGGGGTAACGTCGGTGGGAAAATCCGAGGACGACGGATTTGCTCGCGCGGACGCCATTCATTAACGATAAGTAGCGAAACGGATCCGCCGTGGACCGGCGCACAACGGTCTCTTTATAATTTCGCGAGCGATTCGTCCGGTGTAAATGACGGGACGTTTAAGTTGATGATAGCCCCCGGATCGGCGGCCATTAAAACACGACGAAAGAAGCGGACGCTGTTTACACAACGCCGCGCCGCGGCTAGGAGGAGTACGTCGGGTTTAATCGCGTGACCGCGAAAAATTACAATGTTGCACGCGAGCTATAATCTGCGGCCGGGAACCATCGGCATCGGGCCGGCTGATTTTCCAGCAACAAGTGTTTATTTCGGTACGCGACCGGCCCCCGTGCCAGGACGATCATCATCGATCGCCGTACGTCGGCGATCGATCCGCGAAACCGATAGTTACGCGCGAACCTGAACAAAAAACCATCCGGATGAGCATGCCCGCGAGAGCTACTGCACACGGCGTTGCAGTTCCCGTGGAACAAGCAAGTTTTGCGTTTCTGCGATTTTAATTCGTCTCCATTACGCAAAATAACCGCACCGAAATATTCTTTGATACTTTCTCTTTGCATACTGTAAGCGTACCATTCGGAAAAATACGTACAAAATAATTTATCAACTGTTTACTTGATACATGTTTCTAATTTATATCTTTTTTAATTCCATGTTTCTTAGTGGTATACCTTGATATTATGTTCGCGCATTGCCTCAGAGTTTTCGTTTTTAAATATAATTTTGAATCACTTTTCTGGGAATAGAAGAGGAGAATAATTCCAGAATTTAACCCTTTGCACTCGGCGCTATTTTCATTCTAAAATTAAATTTTTCTTTCGTCTTAGAGTATTTTCATTTTATTCAGGCGAAACTGGTCCGATTTCCACATATAATATTTAAATGTTTAGTGATCCGTGAAATACAAATTTTGTAATGCGACAAATACATTGTAGTATTTTTTGTAATTTCTTTGAAGTAATGCCACAACAATTTCTAGTGGTGTAGTACACTATCAATTATTTCATATTGCGTGACTGGAAATGTATGCGTGTACTATGCGTCCCTCAGGAGATGGCAGTGAGAAACTTGTACCACGTGATATCCCTACCTCGAGCTACACGTCTTCCGCTATTGGCTGTTTCCACCAAAGTCTAAGCGTAAGAGGGGGGGTTGTCCGACGGCCGGCGTCAAGAGTGGGGTGTCACAAATCCCCCTGTGCATAGTACGCACAGTACATCTTCGGAGTTTGGTGGGGGGACCCAGAAGTAGGGAGGGGAGTCTTCTATGGCTCGCGAGCCCCAACTTGCCCAGGCCTGAACTATACGACGTTAAATCGTTGAAAAATTGTGCACGAATTATTTCTCAGAGGGTGACGGAGATTATTTTCGACAGTAGAATGCACCTAACTCTATTTCGTTGGTTAGGAAACAATTAATTTGTTGCTACGCCGAAGCTACCAATTACTTACTAATTAATAGAAATACGATCGTCAATCGCGAGCAAAAGAAGACAGCGAGCGTTACGATTATTTTCTCCGGCCCGGAAGCGGGGCTACTTTCCAGGGCAATTACACGTGAAATTTCGTTCGTTCCCGATGAATGGTTTTTACGGATCTTTCGCTGCCGTTATCGAAATAATGCTTGTTGAGTAACGAGAACGCGGCACAAAACGGCGGCGTTCTCGGTGCGCAGTGAATTTAATTTTAATTCTGCGGCGTACCGGGGGCAGCATCAATTAAACATTCTTTGTCGAAATTTCGCAGACTGCTTGCAATTTCCGGGGTAACGAACCGAAAGGGAAACCGCTTGTAACGAGGAAGCCAACGACATCGCGAGCGGACTGCATGAACTCGGGCAGTCGCTTTCCCGTGCTACAATGCGTAGCCCCGGCTACTGAAATTTCGAGCCGGCCGCGCGACCTGCTCGGCAAATTATTTTACTCTGCTAAAGATTTTTTTCCCCCCGACCAGGGACCTCTGAAAATAAATTATTCCCTATGAGTGCCTCCAGAAAATATGAATTATTCCCTATGACGAACTTACTAAAATATGAACTAATTCCTCTGTGGAACTTCGTGAAATATAAATTATTCTCTGTGGACGGGTCCGCGGGACATAAATTATTCCAGCACGGTCGAAGTAAATGGTTAACCCATTCTAGGGGCACTAGAAAAGACTCTAATAGCCAGGAGTTCGCGCGAACTTTCGAGTTCTCTGCGTTTGTACCGCGGAAATTCGTAGAATTGCTGCTGAATATACAACGCCTACGGTTTCTTCCTCCGACAGCGGAATTCGGGTCCCTTTTGACCCCGAATATCAAATGCCCATTTAATTCCCCAATTTCTGGCGATCCAATTAAACGAACGTGTCCAGAACCGAATGGTCCTACACATTATCCATTGATTCCTGGGATTATTTGAAGCAACTTTTTCCTTTACGAAAATGCTTCCCGCGGATTTGTTATGGCGTTATTAACGAAAAACACTGGCCAATCAGAACGCGGTAATGTTTGGACGTGGCGTTTGCATTGGCCGAGCCGGGATTCCTCCGCTATTAGCTACGCTCTGATTGGTCCGAGCTTTCTCGTCAATAACTCGTCAACAAAGCCGCGGAGAACATTTTCGCAAAGGACAAAATTATTTAGAATGATCTCAGGCATCGGCCCTTTCAAGGAAGTACATTTTTTTGAATGCTGCATTTGAACTATTCCTGGACTTTTCACGATACAATAGCGATTATTTAACTCTTTACTTTGAACCTCAAAGTTCTTATAAATTCGAGTCCTCAGACAATGATGTGTCCACCGAGGTTTTGAAGATTCCTGTGCGAGCTGAACTTCATTATTCCGGTGAAACTTTATGACACTTATTACAACGATCATTAAACGCTTCAGAAGCTTCCAGGATCCTCGAGCATTCTGTACCTCGAAATCCTTTGTATCCTCAGGATTCCCAATTCCACGCGGAGGGTGACTTCTCCGCCCTTTGGAAATTTTAGCTGCGGCTGAATTTTCCTACACTTTTCATTCCATGACAGTCTTCGAGCACCCTCAGTAAGACTTCGAAATCCTTTGGAAACCGCATGGTACTTGAATCTTTACACGCGTTTTCCACTTCACAGAAATTTTAGCGTTCGTTCCGTAGACTTCTCATTTTACAACAATCTTCGAATACCCTCGAGACCCTCAAGGCTCTCGACTTCATTATTCCTCTGAAACTTTATGACCCTTCATTCTTCATAGATTACATCGTGTGGTTATTATAACCACCATAATACTCTTTAGAAACCTCGAGGATTCTTGACAATTTTGCTAGATTTCGAATTCCTTCAATTTTCCAAGATTCCTCTATATATGTTGCCTCGGACACCGAGTGTAAACATAAGACGGCTCGAGTATGTCTCCTGGACGATATATGTCGCTGGCGAGACCCGTGTTGTTGACATATATCGAGAATTCACTGTACTTCGCAGATCATGTCTTCGTTAAGAGACATTAAACCCTTTTGAACATCCTAGGCTTCATCCTAGGATGAAGAAGAAGAAGGGGGGTAAATTTCTTGTATCGGAATAAAATTGTAGATGTCGCTCGAGCTTATCCTCGCCGTTACGGGTCACGAGTGACTCCGGCATAGCGTGCGGCAATCAAAATGCGAAAAATCGACTTTTCCAAGATTCTAGACCAGAAGACCCCCTTAATTACTTTATCATCGGGCAGCTGTTGCTCGCGGATCCGGCTGCCCGCAAGAACAGCCGGATACAATTAGAGGCGATGCTTGTTGAACCGCACAGGCCCGTCCATCCTGAACTATGTCAGACTGTTATTCTTCCACTGACGTATCCATCAATCACGGCCGCCGTAGAATCCGCCGTTTCTTCTCCCCGGGGCGGTAAAAACTTTATTGTTTTAATTAACCCACCTTCGCTGCGCGAACGCGGTTTACATCGTCCCGCGATACCGTTCTGCTCGTTAAAATCTCGATCACGAGGGGTCGCGATGATCCAGCCGCACGATCAGATTCGCCCGTACGCGAACGATACTATTTCATAAAACGGATTTGCCGAGTATTTGCGCGCATCTGACGGACCTGCAGCTTTTAATACCAGTCGCTATCCAAACTGTAAACTCGCTACTCCATGAACTTTTTAGTTCTGCAGGAAAAGTTGTCGGTCGGATTTGTTTCGCAAAATATCTCTCCCAATGGCCGCGATATGAAAATATTCGCGAAACGAAACGGACAGCAAAAAAAAAAATGTGTGGAGAAATTGCGCTACAGTTGTCGAACTAACAACAACGACAACTCGTCCGTGACCGAGCGGGCGAATCGATCGACGCCAATTGAATGGCGGCCCGGCTCGGCTTGGATCGAGAAGAATTGAAGAAGAAAGGGGACGCGATCGAATTTCACAGCTAATTATTCCAACAGTTTGCTCGCGACAAATACGGTAATTTAATCCGCGGCCGCGCGATTGGATCCGCAGTAGAACACGCGTTGTATAATAAATATTTATGCGCGGCAATGAGCGCGGAACGGTTTCCCGCTGACTAATAAACTGACGGCGAATGTTTGCAATCTGTCGGCCGTTATTAAGAATATTACGCGCTCCGGTACACGGGTTTCCGAACTCCCGACGAGAACGTTCATTCGCGAGTCTCTACCACGGTGAATATCCGCGAGATTTTAGCTAGAGATTTTTAGGAACTGTAAATTCAATTTTTATACGTCCAAAGATCGCCACGATTTGTTCGAAATCTTCGGAAACACTTGTGACAGTGAAAATCGCCCGTACTCTATCGTGTCGTGTAGTTTATGCTTGGAAAGAGACAGTGGCGCCACTAGTGGAGAATATCGGAACCGCGAGGTGGTGTTTCAGAAGTTTAAATAAAGTTTCTAAGTTTTTCGTGTTCAAATAAGCAAGTAATCAACTAAAAATACACAGCACCGTCAATGTACATGTCCTGGCCAGGACATATGGTCATATTTTTTCGATACGAATGCTAAATGTCCCGATATTCAAGTAAATCTGTCAGAGGCGGCCATATTGTGACGTCACGCTTGCTTCGTATGCCTTGTGAGAGACAGTGTGCTGCCAAATATTACAAATTACTCCACCGTGACGTACAAATAAGCATTTTGGAGACCGTACAGTCCTAGATTAGACTTTTGGGAAAACAAATTGATCGTTGCAATCAGTCAGCTGTCCTAGTCGGGGTGAACCTTTGTAAGTTTCGTGTACGCATGTGGGTTTCTTCTATGGCGCGTGTAGTTTCACGGAGTTATCAAAGTGGGATTAAACGTTTTGTTCTTTTCTCGAGACTTGTCTTTTGACCGTAGCAGCGTCTCCTATCGCCGTCGGCAACACCCTGTATTGCGGGCACAATGTCAAGTGAATCGTGCACCGAGGCAACGCGGAGAAAGCGGCCGACAACGACTAACTGCGTTTCCGCTGAAACTCGACGCGACGACGCGACGGGCGTTCGAGCGGGTACACGGCCGGGTACGCGAGAAGACACCAATCGGCGGATGGCCACGGTGTCGAAAGCGTGAAATAATGCCGGCAAAGGGAAGTTAACGGGCGACATTTACGGTACGCTAAACTTTCGTGACGATCCGGGCTCCAGATAGAGCCCCGGTAACGACGGAATCGTTCTCGCTACTTACTTAGCCCCCGTAACTATTACCGAGAAACGTCGCGTCGCGTCGTACACTCGGAAAATGTCACTGCCGTCGCTCGCGATTTGTCACGTTCCAAACGAAACCGTTCAGTACTCGTTCCGCTGCACTCGCAAGACGTAACCGGGCTGTTTCCCAGCCGCGTTTATTCGCTTCTCGCGCGAAATGTCTTCACTTCAAGACCCGTCGTCGGGCTGCGAGGAGATTGAACGCTATTGGCTCCGGTGCCGTTTATTCCCTCCCGCGGGACCCGCGGCAACGATGTCTCGGAAGATTCTCGCGACGGGGATCCCGACTGCTTCGATTTTCGACGATTCTTTATTTAACGGGCTACACAATAGCGACGGCAGTTCGAGTTTTTAACCATTTTTACGGGAAACTTCGAGTGAGAAAGCGCGACACCAAAAATGGCACTTACCATTTCTCTCTGTTGTAACGTTGCTGTGGATTATTTGTACTTTTCACTGTAGATATATTTAATGGTATTTAGAATTCTTTTATTTAACTCTTCGTGTTCTGAGTGACCTCATTCTTTTTTATCGAGACTCTTTAAATGGATCATCGATCCTTTTGAACAATTTTTTAATACTTTATGAAATCTCTTTCAAGCAAGCTTCTAACCACTTTAAGGAAGAGTTTAAATAAAGATAGACAAATGTTGAAATCAAAAATGGTACTTACCATTTTTCTCTTTGCTGACGTCGCACTGGGTTCAACAAATTTGTCAGAATAATTCTGAGTTGTTACTGGATACGCAGAAAATAATAAATTACGTAAAAAGTTCTGCAATCCTTCAATTGAACCCTTCAGCACCCATTAAATTTTTTATTTAAAATTTTTATTCCCCGTTTGTCAATATATTTCTCCATTATTAGACCAGAACGACGGTACGTCCAGTCGAATGAAAACGGAAAAAGACGATATATTTAGTCCACGGTAACATTATAATGAACGCGGTGTTTTAAAGCCAGGAGGGGTGAAAGGATTAGAGTAATCGAATCACTCCAATTTTCTTCGTCGGATTGCGCCTAACAAGGGATATAAAATTCCATAAACCCGATTACGTGATTTCTCTATTTGCTGGCAGCCGGGTTCCCGTCGGGGTAGCAATTTATTCGCGGACCCGAAGATATACGTTTTTCACGAGTCGTCCCAACGAACGGAAAATGTGACCGGCGGGACGGCCTCCTCGAGCAGACTTGCTTTAACGGAGATGGCTCGCGAAATTAGATTACCATCTCGCCCGTCTATGTTTTCATAATCTTTTTAGCGATTCGAACTCGTTAAAATTCCTAGTAGCCGGCCGGCTGAAGATCCCCGAAAGGATACGTTTCACGTCAAAGCTCCCGGCTGAGACACTTCAGCCAGGATTTTACTGGATTCCCGTGTGCTTAAATTTTTCATCAATCCTGGAAAAATTCTGCCACCCCCCTCCCCTTACCCCGTCACCCGTCCCGCCGCTAACTTTCAGTTAACAGTCACAGGGAATGAAATATCAGCGCGTATGTCAGCTTGCTGGGACGTTTACAAGCGACAACGGGCTTTATGTTTCGATCGATAGCTATTGATAGCGATTGATCGTTGCTCCATTTATGAGAAGTCCCTGTGGACGGCTAATTTTTCTATCGGATTATTTGTTTTGTCCTTGACCTACTGTCACCTTGAAGACCATGTTCATAACGTTTCGTTAAGGAGATTAAAGGTCAACTTGTGGGGAGAAATTTATTTTTCGATCGATTTATAGGGACTTCTCCACTGGAGAAGCCCCCGATGGTTGATTTTCAATTTTTGGAAAACTTGTTGGTAAGAAAGTTGACAAACACGCGATTGAATGCAGTTCACCGATGCCCCGTGACAAATTACTCAGATTTAGGTCTCTTTACCGAGATCATGCAGCGAATCTATCACACTGCTTTCTCTCCGCGAGCCTATATTCTCCGTACCACCGACTCGAATCCTCCGAGGACTATATTATTATTATCATTATCCCCTCCATCCTGGCGATGTAGTTCGAGCGATCATGTGCTCGACGTACTTTTTCCAAACGCAAAAAGTTCTAGAGAAAGGCATTATACGAAACGCTAATTTCAACGCAAATTACGGGAAAATAGTCTTAGATCGTTAATTGAACCTAGATTGACCAGTTGTTTGTGGATTCCACGCGTTTATGGCAAAAGTTAATGAATGCTATATGCAAGCATTGGAAAGAAAGAACAGATTGTAATTTAAACCCTCTTTCCCGTAATTGATGCAAACATTGAAAATTCTCTAACAAGTCAGAGGTATCAGTGACACATATTTGTGACTCGGCTGGCGACGCTCGGGTCCATTCTGACCCGACATTTCAAAGGCACCATTTATTCAACTCTTCGCAATTAATTAAAATTAGTATCTGTTTAGTTGGAGAGCAACGAGAAGATCAATGAGACTAGATAAAATATTTCCAAAAAATATATTTAAAAGATCAATAGTCTGACGCGTTTATGCCAAAATGTGGCGAAACACGGAACGCTAAATCATCAGAAGAATTTCTAAATACTGTCACGTTAACTGATTGAGATTGTTTAGCAACGTAGATCATTTTTTTTCTGCAAACAGATACTCCGAAATCGAAAACATATTCCGAGTTACACAATTTATTAGTTTCATCAGAGATTTTCATTTAGAAAACGGTTAAGTAAGAACGATTTGCTATCCAAAGAACCATGAGAGTTATGAAGCGTATTCTCACTGTACATTGCATCGTGAAATCCTTGGCGGAATTGCTTTAGTTTATCGCGACTGCATACGCCGAATTAACCTTGCGCGAACATTCGTCGTTGTGTAAAAACGGAAATGGACTGTATGGAAATTTCAATGTTTGCAGACTGTGTGTAACGACGTGGACTACTAACGAAATTTCCCCATTGGGTGAAACTACAGGGGAAGGGGTTGCTGTCTCTGCACAATAGGGTATAGTCTTCTTGAGAGTGCCATTGTGGTGATACAGCGTATGGGAAGCTCCTACAATACGGTGCGTCGTAATGTACACTGCAAATTTTATGCACTTATAATACAAAATTGATTATAAAAAGCACTAATGAGCGAACGGTGTTTCGAAGGCGCTTAACCTACAAAATCTTTTCACTTCGGTGAACCGTAATAAGTCACGAGGGAAAGCATGCGAAGAACATAACATTGCTACACTGTTTTTCAGGAATTTCATTGTCTAGGGAAACAAAAGTTTTTCGTTCGACACTTTTTGATGATGACGCTGTGCGTCGCCGGGAGCGAACGATCGAAATTGAGGCGAGTCTATTCGAAATAAATGATCATTAAGTCGGCCGGAATGGATTTGACCTTGTCAGAGTTCATCCTCACGCTACAGTCGTGCGAACAGTCAATAGACAAAGCTAATTATTAAGATTTTCGACCGATAGATGGTTTGGTTATAATTTTCTGCGACGATCTTCAATAAAAGTGTTTGTATGTACGATGGACCACGTTTGCATTGGACAATGTACTTTTTCTCAATCACGGACGGTACAATTCGAAATACGTCAATTTAATTGCAGTCTGTATGGTACATAGGTAAACCTATATTCCGTAGTGTCCTGTATTATCGACCTGCATTGGCTTGGAAAGTGACAGTAGCGCTAGTAGTGGCAAATGTCGGAACCGCGAGACGTTGTTTCACGAGGACCCGTCTTTCGTGTTTAAATAAGTAAGCAATCAACTAAAAACAAACAGCACCGTCATTGTACATGTCCTGGCAAGGACTATACGGTCCTATTTTTTCGATACGAATGCTAAATCTCTCGATAATAAGAAAATTTCTCAGCGGCGGCCATCTTGTGACGTCACTCTTGCTTCGAACGCCTCGTGATAGGCAACACGCCGTGGAATATTACATAATTACTCCACGATAACGTACAAATAGGCCTTTTAGAGACCGTACAGTCCTAGATCGGACTTTTAGGAAACCAAATTGACCATTTCTGAATTGCTGATTGTGATATCGAAGCGTCGGTTCGTACGTATAAGGGGTTTCTTCTAGTTGTGTGTAGTTTCACACTTCGTCAAAATGCCACCGGCCCTCTTAACGAAACAATCGCCTAAGCAAGGCACGCGAGAGACATCGGTCGGCGTGCGACGGCGGCGTTCACTCGACTTTCCAAAACATTACCATACAATACGAAAACCCTTCGCCGTAACACGGCCGGGGTTCGCCGAGTCAGTTTTGCGCAAGCCTATCAACAAATGCCACGAGCTTGAAGCAAAGAGTCCCCCCGGTTCGTGTCGGTGTGTGCGCGTCACACACACACACACACGTGCACCGGCGAGACGGTATCAAATCTCACCGGTCTCAGTTCGCGTCCAGCCGCGGATCGTAGCCGCTGGTACCGCGAACGGTGTCCGTGTTCACCGAAATTCCTCTAACTGTTTCCGATCGTGACAAGCGTGGAAATAAGGAGATCCCGGCGTCGGCGGCGCTTGGTAATTTATGGCAACGGCCGGCCGCCAGGCACCGTGTAGCCAATGTTTCGAGTTTTCGAACGTGTCCGATGCCAACTATTACCGCGCCGGGCGCAAAGAATCCGTGAAATGGTACGCTCCGGCTGCACACGAACGGGCAGGCAGGCAGGCAGCGCACACACGAGCGCGCGCGGACACGCTCGTACACAGGCGGGAGTTTAAGCGTTTCCCGCGCGCCCGGTACGTCGCCCGTAAATCTCGTTACGGGCTTATAATTTCGTTCGAGGAGAAATTAGGCGCAACGCTTAGGGGCCGCGCTCCTCCGCAAATTGAATTTGCATAACATATCCACCGATCACCGCTCCGCTGACGGTGCACCGGGACCACGGAATCGCGAAATACCGTCGCGCAGACGTCCTCCGCTTTATCCCTGCTCGGTGCCGGGCGCGAAATAGGTCGTCGGAGGAATACCTGCGCCGTCGCGACGCGGTGCACCCGTTCGCGCAATCAGCCGAACGCGTTATCTTGAAGTTCCGCTACGAGACGCGACTCGGGCCGCGAAGCTCCGGATAGAAAATTTCGCGAAGCGCAGCCCCGCGCCGCTTTATTTGCATTTCGCGGCGGGACGCGTTCGGCAACTTGCTCCCGGGGCTCCCGCGGCTCGCCCGGGGGACCACTTCTGCGGTCTACGCTCTGTCATCCTCTGCTCCCGGTGCAGCGGTGCACTTCGTTAGACCGATTCTGCACGCCGGCGGCTCCTTCGCCGCCGCGGGAAGCGGAAACGATTGCACAACCCAGCGGAACTGAAACGCGCGACTGTCGATCGGAGAAGCGAGTCGATTGCTTTGAACCGATTACCATCCGGAAATTTCAGACGCTTCAGCGAGCTCGCGGTACCTGCCAACCATTTTTCACCGGATATGTAATCACGTGAATGAGACGAATGGGCGGCGGCGATACTGAGGATTTGATGACAATAAAAATTGTAATTGGTACTGTGACCCATTTAAAAAGGGGTTGGGAGCAGAAGGGCGAAAGGAGTGAATTTAAATCGAATTACCCTGATTTCGTTAGGGTTTCTGGGGGTTGTGAATTAATGAATTTTTATTTTTATCACATCGGTACTATTTGTGTGGACCTCCACAACTTATTTTAATTCAAATTCAAGATACAACGTATTTTAATTCCTCTTGACAATCGCTTTCAGATGGCAGAAAAAAAAAGAAAATATAATATAATTCCTTCATTCTCAGATCCAAATGATCTCATAACTGTAGGGTTACGAATGAGACAGTACATTAGAGTGATTGTTTAGAGTGACTGTGGACGCGATATTGTGGCGCAGACGTGGTTGGGTCTAGAATGAAAGAAGAGTGTTTGGGTCTCGATGACCGGGGTGTGAAAGAAGAGTGTTTGGGCCTCGGTGACAAGAGTGAAGTGGCTAGGGGCGCCGAGAAACTGATAAAGAGAGAATGAGAGTGCGAGAGAGGAAGAATGAGAGAGGGCATTATTATAAAAGGGATGAATGCGAAGAATGTCGGTTAGTTGTTAGTTGGGAGTCGTTAGTCGGAGAGTCTGAGAGTTGAGAGTCAGAGAGTCGGCAGTTGGGAGTCGGTAGAGAGAGTCAGTTAGTAGAGGGAGTTGTGGTTGTTGTTGTTATTGTTATTAAATAAAGTGTTTTATTGAAACCGACGTCTTAAGATCATTCCACCCGTTACGCCGCACCCTATACGTAGGAGTTCCATAAAATATTCCCATGATCCCAATATTCAAACTATTGCCATGACGGCACGTTCGAGCAGTGAAGAAGCATTTAGAAGTGTTTGAAGGTGCTCGTCACAGAGCAAACGGCATTTTGGAGATGCAAAACGACCTCGAGAAGAAGCTCCGGTGATGTTAGCCGAAGATAACGAAGAGACGCTTACGTCTACATTATCGAAGGTGCGCGAGCGCGAAATTTGTCCTGCGCGAACAAGGGTTTGACGAGCCTGGCGCGCGAGTTATCGCGACCTGAACGTGACCATGTCCTTTTAACGCGTCTGGTCTCCTGGACGTTGGCGATCGAGAATCGCGGATCAGCGACGGGAATGGGCGAAACTGGTAACAGCTAACGCGAGCGTAACGTAACGTAACGCGACACCGCGGATACACGTCCTCGGGCCTGCACGGACACGCGTTCCCGTTGCCTTGGAAAGACAGCGGGTCACGTGCACGCTGAAGGGAAAGAAAGGACGAACCTCCTGGTCCGGTAACGGCAGTCAGCCTCCAGACGCCTATTAGAACCAATTATCCATCGCTCCGCAACACCGAGAGAGAGAGGGAGAGAGACCACCCTCTTCCCCCCGTACCATCCCCTGCCGTCGTTCCTCGCTTCGTTAACGTCTATCATATAGGTTACAGCTCGGGGGGGAACTAGTTCTTCGCGTCTGCTCGCGTATACGGAAGCGTACCGCGCCGCGACGCACAGTCGGCCGATCCTACGTTGGACATTCACACGAAAGACTGACCCGAAAAAACCCTTTTTTCCTCCCCGTTTCTGCCCCCGAATTCAGCTCTAACTTTTGTACCGAACGATGGTTTATTTTTTGACACGAATCGCCGGAAAGATTTTAAGCTGACGATATGACTTTCAGATATCGGCCGTATTACTGAATGTTAACCATTTGCACTCGAAGCCATTTTAACTCGAAAACGAAACATAAGAAAATGTCCCTTTTATATATATTTTTTCATGTTATACATACGAAAATGGTGCAATTTACTCGTACAGTACTGAAATGTTTAGTAATTTATTACATAGATATAAATTTAATAATGTAAAAAATATTTTGAATGCAGTATGCATGTATTTTGAATATTTGAATGCACTATTTTGAATATTTTGAAAAATATTTTGATGATGCAGCAATTTTTATTGGCGCCTTACAGTATCCACTCGAGTGCTAAGGGTTAAACTACTTTCTGGAACAATTATGTTCGCCAGATTATGTATGAATTACGTTCGTCCAAGTGTTCGGTTATAGGCGGAAAAATTGCATAACTATCGCTCCGAAAACTGATGAATTCCCAGGAAGGAAGAGAAGGTACTTTATAGAAGGAAACTTGAGAGAAATGGACTTTTGCACATTACGCCTCCACCAAATAATACAGAAATAATGTTCTTTTTTATAAAAATTTATGAAACGGATTTTCGACCATCCTTTCCATCCCAACATGCCCGGCAGTCTGCTATCAATATTCCCGCCGATGACCCGCATCTGTCGATACGGTAACACGATGATTTAGCGACGTAGAACCGGAGAGGCACGAAACAGCCAGCAGCGGTTATAGTCGGTGGATCGCAGAGTGTGCACGGGTTCAGGCAATACCTGTCTCTCACCTGCTTCCGACACTTTCGAGAATTCCTTTAACCCCTCATAAACGCCTCTTAGCGCTCAGAGTAGGCGATTCGACATCGCCAATACGATTCCGTGGAATAAGCTCGCTAAACAGCCTCTCCTTTAAATCGCCAAGAGTTTACGGAGTTATATATAGCTATCGCGTTACCTTCCTGCGTATTAATCGTATTAGATCGGTGGGAAACAAATGGCCTCGCCGGGCGAGGTTGCGTTACCGGTTCCTGTCCCATCCTGTTCGTTACGGCACAAAATTCAGCTGTCCGCGTGTACGCAGTTACTCACGAATTTGCTGCCAAGAATTATTGGCTGCGGTCAAACTCTCGGAAATGTTCTCCTTTCAAACCTGTCTCTGATTCAACGAAGTTGCGTCAAATTACAATTCTAGTAAGCCACCATTTTGGTGCTCGTTGTTACATCCTCCGGTATCGAAATTCGTAAAGAAAAATGCTGACATTAAGACTCCCAAGGCAACCGTGGCTAGATCTATTATAATTGTCAGGTCTCAATTTTGTTTTACGCATTCTTGAACCTATTCCCTTGAGATCGACGGTGGACTTTTTATTGGGCCTAGTAAAAGCGAAAACAAAATTTTTTAAATTAAAAAGTAGAAATCTGGATAAAATTCGGCCAACCGTTATTGAAGACTTGGTGACTATTTACAGGACAGTTTCTCCTGATGATGGATTAATTATAAATCACTGGATGTCTCCAAATAACCAGGAGTGTGCTTACACGTGATCTGAAAATTTCAATGGCCACGGAATAAAATCCTGCCGACTTGCTCGCAGCTCTTCGGCTCGCGAAACTTCGTTCGGAAACGAGTTGCATCGGAAGTTAAAAATTGCCAAGTTCGAGGAAAAGTTACGAACGCGCGGGCCGCCGTCGATTTCGAAATTCGTGTATGTATGTGCAGGTGGAACGAATCGAGTTCTAATATCGAAAATAATTTGGGGTGCCACCGGGGACGAGCGGCGCGATTCTTCGCAGACAACGACGACGAGGAGGAGGAGGCGGTGTCGTGTGGCGAGATAGCCTGGTATTAATTGAATAATTAATCAGCGCGCCGGCGAACGCCGTTACGGATGACGTTCCCATAATCTCCATCCGCGCGCGCGCGCGCGCGCGCACGTTGCCTCGCGAAACGCTGACGGGATGGATACTAAATCTCGCCGTCTACTCTATGAACTTCCGTTCCACGTAACCGTGCACCTGCAACTGCATTTTCCGAAGGGCGGGAGAACGATAGTCTTAAAACTTTCGGGGCGCAGGACGACGCGCGCGAGGAGGCGCGGGCACATCCCCCTTGACATTCCGGACACGCTGCCTCGTATCCTTTTACGAGCGGCAGAGCCTTCCACTTGATAAGGCGAGTTCTCAATCGATACTTCCCCCGAAACTTTGCCCGTTCCTGTTATCATTCGGCTTGTCGCCCGGAACTCGAAATAAAGAAAAACGCTGCTGCCGCGCGTGCGCCCGACGCCGCGACCTTCCGACGACATTGCCGAGATAATACTGGTTCCGTGACATTCCCCGAGCAACGTACACCCTGCGACATGGCCACGTTTATTTATGGTAGCGAGAACCGGTGAGAATAGATTTTCCACGTTATTACTAGCTCAATATCGTCCCGAATACTAGCTTCGACAAAATTTTACGAATACGAGTGTACATTTTGTAGTACACAAGCCGGGCAAAATGCTGGCACAAGCACAAAATTATCGCTTAGTCACTAGACTTTATATTTTATGCATTTAGGTGAAGACTGTGAAGACACAGTTCTCTATATTTACAGTTTCTCTATATACGTCGCCTAGGCCTCGATGATAAACGTCGCGGAATTATCCCCACTGCGGGGTATACTCTGTGAGAGGCCTTCGACGCTGAGGAATGTAAACATAATGCAGCTCCGGTATGTTTTGTGGACGATACACGACGCTGGCAAGAACCGTGTTGTTGACATATATCGAGAATTCGCTGTATGTGGATCGTCTATTTTGAAAGTGGTGTAAGTCCACCTTTTGTTGATAAAAAAATATCGAATACAAATATACAAATTATGTGGTATCTCATTTTTTAAAAAATGGACTTACAACGCTTTAACATTAGATTTACGGGACCTGTCAAAATGACGGATTCTAATATTTTTAAATTGCGAATATTGAGATTGTAAGAATACATCCATGAGCAATTATTTAACAAATTGATTTCTTTGGGTATATATTATTAAAGAAATGGCTACAAACTTTGATCGATAAATTCATGTTATTTTTATAAAGTAATGTGAAATAGTCAGTTTTAGTTCTCCGTAAACCTAGTGTTAAAACTAAACGGTTCACGCGACTTATTAAAATTGCTTGAAAGAGGAGTACATCCCCATTCAACCGCTGTTGCTTGCAATTGAGTTAGAACATTTTTACTTCGCGTGACGATCCGCAGTGTATCGATCACCGGAGGAAAATTAATTTCCTACCGAGAAATAGAACAGAATGGCCGCTCGACAGACACGAATTAGAAAATGGCCGGGAATGTTACCGGCGATGCAAAGAGCGCGGGAGGAATCGAAGGTCCTCGTGAAAGAGGTGGAATGTTTGAACAAGCGAGCGCGAGAAATCGTCAGCGATGACTCGGGGAATGTCGTGCCGAGATACATAAACGAGACGATATCCTGTTATCACGTCGAATAATTGATGTTCCGTGTACGGTTTTCTTTCTTTTTTTTTTTTTTTTACGATCGCAGCTGTTTAACATTTCTCGAATTACCTTTCTCCGCCTTTCACTCGACAGAGTGCCAACGCCGTATTGTTCTTTTCCAAGGGAATGAGATGCAATTCGATTTCCAGGCGCCGTCGCGGTTATCCCATTGCGAAACTGTACGCACAGAAGCCCCGTTCGAAGTGGGCGACAATGGGCTCCGCCAACGGCGACCACTGCTGTGCTTCATCCGGCTGAATTTTTGTTGCTTCCTGCGCAAATAATAACCGGCCCGCCGCTCCAGAAAGCCACAGAGACGCCCTCTGCGATTATGGAGGACGTTCCGCAATCCGCGACCGGTATGCGCTTCGAAAGCAAACAGCGCGCGCGTTCCGTTTGTTTGGACGGAGCTCGGTTTTTCATAGCTGACGGTGTTCATAATCGAAGCTCGATTCAGCGTTCTTAATAGGGCACACTGTACGAAGGGATGAACGACCCTAGATCAGCTCTAAGCATTTATCTCTAGCTTCAGAATCGTTTTTATCGGGTCAGTCATATTAAAGTTGTATTAAATCAGTTATCATATCGTATTAAATTATCCACACAATTAATAACAGCAAAATATTGAGAAAAGTTGTGTAAAATAAGTTTCGTTCCTGTGCACAGGGTGAGTCACTTCAAACAAAGTTTGGATGGTACCAAAAGAGACTTATAATGAATAACGAATTTTTCCTTATTGTACTCTTTTGTGTACACATGGAAGGTCACCTTGGTTTTATAGCTCCTTCCTATTTTGCTATTTTATCTAAATATGAACTAAATTAATTTTTAACACTAGATTTACGGCACCCGTCGAAACGACTGATTCTGATATTCTTAATCTACGAATATTGAGATTGTAAAGATGCATCCATGAGGAATTATTTAACAAATTTCTTTGGGTATATATTATTTAAAAAATTGGCCACAAATTTTGACAGATACAATCATGTTATTTTTTGTAAAGTAATGTAAAATAGTAATTTTTAGTGCTCCGTAAACCTAGCGTTCAATTTTCTCCTACTTAGCTCCTTCGTCTAATGTAAACACGAGAGTTGTTGTTTCTTGTTTTGCTCGTTCATCTTACGCGCTTAAGAAAGGTCACCTTGAGTATTCGAAATATAATATGGCACATCTAAATTCTGAAGGACTTCCACACCTCACCGAACAAGCGAAACTACCAGAAAATGTATTGCCACATTGCGAACTCCCCTCGGCACCACGCAATTTTTGAAACACGTCTCCCACAAATAATTTTATATGGCGGTGGCAAGGTGATTCACCCTACACGAACACTTCTGTCGAACATAAAGCCACTGTACCATGAAGTACCGTTTATTCAGCTCCGTAGCAAATAAGCATCTAAAATTTCGAACTTGCTCGAACACCGGCGGTCTATTTATCACGCTTCGCATTCACCAGCCATGAAATGAGTTATCTCGAGCAACATGAGGGCGCGAGCACTGTTGCTGAAGTTTCCAGGCGTCGGGAGAAGAGAGAGAGATAGAGAGAGAGACGTATATATATATATAGAAAGAGAGAGGGAGAGACGTTACGCCCGGAGGTGAGACCTCCGCACCCCCGGGGGCTGCTACGTAAGGACCATTTCAAGGTGATCTGAATTTTTTAAAGGCCATTCTTCACGTGTTCCCCGCGAACGCGATATTTCAACGTGACAGGGTTACCCGAGCCGCTTCGTACACCCCGGGGCGGCGTTCAAACGGATCGACGCCACCCCCGACACCCCCTAAAAATTTTCCCGCTTATCGGTATCTTCAGTCTCGCGAGTAACCGGTAGAACGCCGCGCAACAATTGAGCCGTTACGATAAAAAAATATCTCGGAACAGCCCCGTTCAACCCCTCGCCCCTTTTAAGCACGCCGGCTCCGTGGGCGTTTTTCCATCGATGCCGGGGCGATTCGTTTCGCGAAGTTTCGCGCGACGCTCGCGTTCCGTCGCGAGGGTACACGCGCGTAACGCGCTCCCCGCGGTTCGCCCGCCCCTTTACTTATGCATGGCCGCTGCTTTCGTATGTATTCATTCGCAAACAACGCGCAGTCTTACTTTTAGCCGGGTAAACAAGTTTATCCAGTCCCGGCGGGAGTTTCTCGCGAACTTCGCCCCTACTTTTACATTATAACTTCCACGATGCCGTGCTCGTATTAAAATGCGAGAACTGCGGAAAGGGAGAGAGAAAGAGAGAAAGAGAAAGAGAAAGAGAAAGAGAGAGAAAATACACGATGGTCCTCGCGAGTCTTCGGGGCCCGCTGGGGCACTCGCGAGTATCGATGAGCGAAATCATGCCGAGGCTCATATGCGAGCCGTGGAATCCGCTGCTAGGCGACCCGCTGTTCAACGTTCCGCTGAAAGAAGGAATTTCTAGGTAAGGAGATCGTTTGTTTGAAGGGTCAGACAACTTTTACGGCTCGCGATCCCTGCCGACAATGTTTATACTCCGCGCCGCGCCGGATTCCTCGGAGTTTGCGCTGGAATGCGGGGGAAAAAAAACGAGTTCCCCGAACGTGTCATTAGCCAATGGGACTGCGGACGATTCTTCATTTCACCTTTGCCCAGGTTGTAGGACATTGGGCGTACTTGTGTACGCTATGTCACAATGTTAACCCTCATAACTCGAATGGCGACTATAAGGCGCCACCAAAAATTGTTACGCTATTATTTAAAACAATTTTTACACTAGTTTCTTTATATATGTCGTCAACGAATGGATGATAAACGTCGCGAATCCCTACAACCGTAAGGTACACCTCGTTAGGGGTCACAGAGCTCGAGAGGCCTCGGACAACGAGGAGCGTAAACATAACTAGGTTATGTCTCCTGGACGATACACGACGCTGGCAAGACCCGTGTTGTTGACATATATCGAGAACTCGCTGTATATTGTCATCTAAGAAGTTTATAGAAATTTCAGTGTTGTAAATTCGAGTAATAGACGTCGTATGTATAAAAGGAAATAAATTGTGCACAATGGAACTATTCCGGGTCAGAAGAAAGGGTTTGAGGAACACTGAATTACACTGACATGACGTGCCAAAACTAAAGAATGACTGAAACACTAATCGAAACACTGTTCACAAAATTATGTGACAGCTACAATCGGTTCAATTAATAATTTCCAATAAGGTTGTTGCTTCGTCATATAAAGCTACGAGGGACAAAGGATTTAACAGGACAACATGTGACTCGCCTCTGATTGGGTGTCGCCGGTAAAATTGCCAATTGACCTCTCGAAGTCTCGAGCATCATAAAATCTGTAATATTAAGAGCTGTTTGTCTCCAAATTAATTAGTTTTTGTGTAGAAATTAGCTCGGGAATGGCTGAAGCCGTGGCTCGTCGTCGGCAACGGCGGCCACTTTAGACAGTCCCGGGCACCTAGTTCAATTAGCAAAGTAGTTATCCATTAAACGAAAGACGCGGTTTCGAATCTCGAATCGGCAAACCGACGGGATCTTCTTCGAGGCTGTGACGACTGCGAGCGGAGAGGGGAGGAGGTGGAGGAGGAGGAGGAGAGGCGAAAGCAATCTCGAAGAAAGCCCGCGACGCGGACCCCCCCCCCCCGTTCCCCACCGCGAAACGGGACACGCGTCGCAATAATATGGATAAATACTGGTGGCGTCCGCTCTCCTCGCGTTATCCCGTTAATCCCGTTAATCAATCTCGATCGCCGGTGGCTGCGTTGCGTGCGCCTCGCGTTGGAAGCCGATGAGAGGCATTTCTAATTGGAAGTCCCTGATCGTTGATTACTTTCACGACCCCGTGTACACGCCGCGCGGATACAATATTGCCGGTCTTAATGAAGTTTACGAGACCGGTGTCGTTAAGCGGGGACAGCGTTATGTCCCCGGCGAATCTTTCCTCGCATTCCTCGCCACCGGACGCGGATAATGAAATCGGAACGGCGTAACCGCGAACCGATTCGAACCGAACGGGACTCGTCTGCCCAGCGTTCACCGCGAAAAGTCCCTCGCAGGGATCACCTGACGTCACTATCCGGATCCGATTGCACCACAGCTTAGTGACGTCACTACGGTCCTGACTATAGCATTTCCCCCACTACCAACTGTCCGAGAATTGTCCCACCAACGTCACGACCCGCACTGTAGGTGGGGAAGGAAAGGGCCCCGTCCTGTAAGGTTAGGCTAGATGTCACGAAGACCGGTTATATAGCTCCGTGACCACGCTATGATCCTGACTATAGCATTTCCCCCACTATCAACTGTCCGAGAATTGTCCCAGCACGTGCCAAGGATAGGATTACCACTAATCATGTCACGATCAGTGTTGTAGGTGAGGAAGGAGAGGACCCTGTAACGTAAGGTAAGGCTGTACCGCTCTATAGCTTCGTGACGTCACTACGGTCCTGACTATAGTATTGCCCCCACTATCAACTGCGCGAGATCTCACCAACGCGCGAATATCACCTCTAATGACGTCACGACCTGCACTGTATGTGGGGAAGGAAAGGGCCCCGTCCTGTAAGGTTAGGCTAGATGTCACAAAGACTGGTTTTATAGCTCTGTGACCACGCTATGATCCTGACTATACCATTTCCCCCACTATCAACTGTCCGAGAATTGTCCCAGCACTTGCCAAGGGTAGGGTTACCACTAATCATGTCACGATCAGTATTATAGGTGAGGAAAGAAAGGACCCTGTGCCGTAAGGTTAGGCTGTACCGCTCTATAGCTTCCTGACGTCACTATGGTCTTGACTATAGTATTGCCCCCACTATCAACTCTACGAGATCTCACCAACGTGCGAATGGCACCTCTAATGACGTCACGACCCGCGCTGTAGGTGGGGAAGGAATGGACCCCGCGTCGTAAGGTTAGGCCTGTACTGCACTATAGCTTCGTGACGTCACTGAGGTTTCGACTGGCACTTCCCCCCACTATTTGTCCCCCGATCTGGCAACGCTGTTGAAATCGTAACGAGGTCTTTGCGGACCGATTCGAACCGAGGGGGGACTCGTGTGCTGTGCCCTCCTTGTCGAGCCGAGCGCAGTGAAGTTCGCTCGCGAATCGTGGCGGAAGTCGAGTTTCGTGATTTGTCGCGAGATAAACGGACGAAGTTCGACGGGAAAGTCGATCGTGTTCGTCGGCGAGGACCGTTTCATCGTTCATCGGCGACTGTTGCGGTTAACGTGTATAAAACAGAAACTCGGATATGCAATTAACCTACTTCGCGGTTTTAACCCTCGGCGATCGGCTCCGGCGGATTTATGGAGGAAGTCGCTGTTTTTGCTCACCCTCAAAACGCCTTAAAATCTGTTCACGGTGTCCGGACATTCTTGTCTTACCGGCAGCAGTTTGTTTTCTTTTCTTTTCTTTTCTTTTCTTTTTTCGTTTTTGGCGAGTGTGACCCGAATTCGTGGATAAAAACGGAGACGCTATCCTTATGATCTATCTTTGGACGTTATCCTTACGCATAACAAATTATGTTACGTTAAAAGGTACTTTAAAATTGATGTATAGAATATTAATTAGTATTAGAATGTTAATAGACTGCGGATTTTTAACCCTTGACACTCGAATGACGACTGTAAAGCGCCGCTAAAACTTGCTGTATCGTTATTCAAAATATTATTTACATTATCAACATTTCAATATTGCACGAATAAATTGCGCCATTCTCGTATGTGTAGAAAATATATAGAAGGATAATTTTCTAGGTTGGAAGAAATGTTTTGTTCTGGAGTTAAAATAGCTTCAAGTGCAAACGGTAAGAGAAGCACACAGTTTTGTTATAAATGCATAAGTAAATAATAGATTTATTTATTTTGGTCCAAGTGAAGCGTACCCACCCGGTATAACAACGAATCACAATGCAGAGGTGTCGTTGGCTGCAACGAGAACAACAAGAACCGCGGCGCTGCTCCGAGACGAAAGTTTCCGAAGGTTGAAATGGCGCCGTTAACGATGTTATTTTTCCTCGCAACCAATCTTCGCGTGAATAATAGCTCCCGCGTTCTTAGTCTTGTATTTGTTTCGCAAACAACCTTCTTTTTCCGTTTGTAACGTACTCAGAAGCAGCCAGCACAAGCGTCTAGCTTCAAAGCAACCGCCCTGATGTATTCAAATTAATACAACCGCCTCTAAACCCTAGTTACGCCCCTCCCCTCCCCACCCCCTAACCCCTATATAAATTCACTGGCGTTCATCATACGCGATCGCTTGTTTTACGATCGAAAAATTCTTCGCTTTCATGATTCCGTAAAAAAAAAAAATTACGGCTCCCGGTATATCCGACAGGCATGCAATCTATAAGGGCCGGAAGGTCCGCCATTTTAACACGAGAATTTCTTCCCTTCTCGCGAAAAAAATTGGTCTGTCAGAGTTTCATTACTTTCACCTTCGGGAACGTCTCTGCGAAAGTTCAAATTTAAATTATTCGTAATATTTTCGAAACTGTTGAATGTAGACCTTGTTTTTTTTAATAATGATTGACACAGTTACAGAGAATATAAATAAATATCTTCGCTGAAACCAGAAAAATATTCCGAGGCTGCTGACGACGCAATTAAATGAAAATCGATGAGTCAAAGGTATCGTTTATTATTAAACTTGTCAGTTGCGTAAGCTGAACGAAGAAATTCCTGGGATGATAATAATTGCTGATAATATTTATGTTAAACATTATTTCACTTCAACTTGTGCAGTGCTACAAGCGAACTGCATATTTTATACATTTACAACGAAAATTGGTTGGTAAAATATAAAACTATGATGTTAGACAAATTCCTGAATATTGTTACAACATTTCCGTCTTATGGAAACAATTAGAAATATATTTTTAGCACGTTAATTGCCATATATCGTTCCCAGAGATTCTTGCAAAATCAGAGTCATTTAAAGAATGAACGAGAAATGTTAAATGTATTATAGGGGATGCTGTGTTAACCCTTCTGAAATCTAAAGATCTCAATAAATACATCGCAATAAAAATTAATGTCTAAACCTAGTAAAAAAGTCAGTCATATGTGGCTGACTTAAACTTTCTTGTTAAGGTTCTCATTATAATCGTACATTTTCATTTATCGTTTCCGAGCTGATCGAAGAATATTTTGGGAAAGGAATTTTTCCGTAGGTTCTCCGTGAACAACAATTTCGCGTGTAAAACCTGCGGGACGTGGTTCGCGAACGCCATTAAAAAAATCATCGAGACGATAGGGTGTCTTTTTCCAGGTAATTAGCCAATTTCGGCGGGGGCCGCGTAACGAGAGGATAGTTTTCCGCGTCCAAGCAATTTTCCCGGTAAAATATGAAATTCCGTAACCGTCTACCGGGAAGGTAAAACCGGGTGACCCGTAGGTGTGGCCCGGAAAGCACCCTTTCACCGCATTTACCTTTTATCTCGTCACGCAGCCTCTCGCTATTAGGGGAACGCTAATCAGCACGGCTCGTGACGCGCTCAGAGAACGACGTCCCCGGAATTAGTTTCGGTCAGAGACGTCGGATAGACCCGTCTGGAACAGTAATTTGCGACACGACTAATGAATTCGCGTGGCAGCCGCCCCCGACGAAATCGGCTTCCCTTGCTCGCCGCGCGCATTCAATAAATCGGCGAGTCCGATCGTGTCCGCCGACGGTTCTCGTCGTTTCACTTACCTGCCTTCGAGGGCCAGGACGTTGCCGTTGCCACAACGAGCCTGTCCGCCGTAGAATGTTCTACACGGCCGGCAATCACGGAATTGAAAATTTATCGGGCCGCGCGGATAAACGGCACTCGAAAGTGCCATACTCTCGCTGTTCGTCAGCCGGCGGACAGTTTGTCACGGACCAGGGGCAGATCCCTCGGGACGCGCCGCTCCGCAGCGATTTATCGTCGGCGAAGACTGTACCGATCGAAACGGCGGCCACGCGCGTCGAAAGTGCCACTTTTCTAAAGGGGCTATTCTCATTTCTCACTTTCGAAAAATCGGTTCTCCTCGGTTTCTCGTATTTTCTTAGGGCGTCAGCATCGAAGATGTTGAAAGACTTTTGTTCAACCCTCAGTCAAGCGCAATATGAGTATGAACAGGATCGGGCGCATTGTGCGTGATAGGCCACCTTTACAAAAACACATATTTTACTCGAATAAAAATATGTTTATTACTATATTTGCTTACAACAGTGGCGGAAGCAATTTCTGAGCATTTATTACAACAGAAAGACGAGACAACAAACATTGGCTGTGCCTGTTAGATCAGTTGCGCCCGACGGAGGGTTAAATTCGTAAAACGAACGGCAACTGTCTAGAAGATCCCTTCAACGTAGAATAATAACGTAATCAATTCTCCTTAATTTCCTCGCAGTTTACAAACTTACACGTTAGAGAAATGCATAAAGATCAGCCTATTAACTAGATCCGCGGTGTAATGTATTCATGTAGACAAGATCGTTACAAAGCTTCATGAATACCAAATTGCAGATGTCCTTCACCGACTGGTCTGACCAAAAGCGAGCTTATAAACCGTAAAAGGTGTGTCCACGCATATCCACGCCCTCGATTACTCCGGAACATCAGAGATATGCTCTTCGCTCCCCTAACACCGAACTACCGACACTTCTTGTATACCTACCGTAGTTGGTCGAAATGACCGGTCCTTAAAAAAAGATATTTAGTTAATACATTGAACGTAGATATTAGTCGATTTGTTGCTGAACGAATTAATAGAAGAACAACTTCACGTAAAACCATTTTTCTCCAATCTTTGTCGGTAACGTGGTCACTCTACCTTATCTCGGATCTACAAAGTCTTCTTTGTAACCAGTAGACCGCGAATCTTTATGAAAAATTTCATTACAATCTTTATGAAAGATTTCGAGAAACCAGGTAGAAAATTTCGAGCGTCGTACTAACATATTTTCATACGAACTTTTTTGCGAAAGTTGTAAATAAGATAGCCGACACTTCTTGTATACTGTGCGTGGTCAAAATGACCGGTCCTTAGAAAAAGTTATTTTGTTAATACATTGAACGTAGATATTAGTCGATTTGTTGCCGAATGAATTAGTAGACGACCAACTTCCATAAAATGACAAATTTATTTTTGTATAATTAAAATTATATAAAAAATACTGCGTTGCTCTCTCCTCGATCTACAAAACTGTACTGCGTCCTCCATCTTTGCGGTTTGGATGCATTTGCCATGAAACAGTATCGTCAACCGGGTACGTGAGTAACTTGACCATTTATCTTCAGTTGGCCATGCCACACTGAGAATAGCCTTTCTTTTATACTGATTGTTTAGGTTTAGCAGACCAAACACCGTATAAAACAAGAAATAAATACTGAATACACATTGTATACATACTTTGAGAAAAGTCATAAATAGTAATAATGTCGTATGTTCGAAATGAAGAAAGGAGAAGTTTGAAAAGGTCAACTTGACCGTCCGTGGTAGGTTCGGTGTAAACACTAGATTTACGGGACCCGTCAAAATGGCGGACTCTAATATTCTTAATTTACGAATATTGAGATTGTAAAAATACATCCACGAGCAATTATTTGACAACTTGATTTCTTTGGGTATATATTATTAAAGAAATGGCTACAAACTTTGATCGATACGTTCATGTTATTTTTACAAAGTAATGTAAAATAGCCATTGTTAGTGAAATCTCCGTAAATCTAGTGTTCAAGCGGTGTTCTGTCAGTGATAATACCGTCGTTTAACAATCGGACATCTCGCCGAGTACGGTGAACAGCTAAATTGCCAGCTCGGCGGGAGAAAAATCTGGTAAATCGATGAGGAAACGCGGCCTTGGCGACGTCCGTGAAACGACGTCCGGCATAGTGCAACATTGTGCGGCCGTTGCCGGGATAGAAGGCAAACGTTTGACGGGCATAATCATACGTTGCGCCCGCTATCGGTCCATTAATCGATTTATTGTAATTACTGGAGCACGGAGCGTAATGAGCGGAGCCCGCGTGCCCGTCCGATCGCAGATAACATCTTTTCGAGCGTGGAAATTTACATGACGGTTTCCCGGAGCGGTCGCGAAGAAACACGCGGCCGCGTTATTGCTCAGGATTCGTTTATTCGATTTTTTTAACAGCACGGCTGGCACGAACGCCGAGCGCCGAGCGCCGCGGCGCCATTCATTTATTTCGCCACGTTTATTGCATCATAATTACGAGCCGAGCCGCGCGGCCCTCGTTCCTATCTCGAGTAGCATCGCGTAATCGCGGTAGCTATCGATCTTCATAGCTCGCCGCGAGCATGATCCCTCGCGTGGAACACGATCCAACGAACACAGTCTCTCCTCGATTCGCTGGGGAGCCGGGCTTTTTCGATTAGGTGTGCCAGTAAGCTCGATGCTGTTTCACTCGGCCGTAACTTTGAACTCTTTATAAAGGTCGTTCGGTAAGAATTGGAGGTTACTTCGACTTTTTAAGTGTTAATAATGTAGGGATCTTTGGTGCATGGGGAGTTTTCTTTCAAAGACGAAAGTAATAATATTTAATGATACAGAATACAGAAAGTTAAGAAAACAAAATTATACAACGTGAACTCGCTCGATCGCTTTCTCTCTACACACACATAGTCATTCATACCGATACATAGACACGCGCTCCTTAAAATCTACAGTTCGTAGGACCCACGAGTCAAGGATCCCACAATACAGCGTTTGCTCTATATACGTCCCATATACCGAAGTACTTCCCTCAAGGCCACTCTTTTCGTACAGTTTTAGAGACAAGAAGAAGACTCTTGTAATAGACAATCGCGCTGAACATTTATACGGTCCAGAAAGTTGTGTTTTATCTTTTATCGTTAAATAAAGTGAAGATTCTGTTGCCCTGTTAAGCCTGGAGTGATCGCATCCATCAACAAATCCCTCCCGAACAACGAAGCTGACGATTCAGCGCGATACAGCGGTCGTTCGGATAACAGAGGGTCGAACAGTTTCGTAAGATCCGCGTCGTTCAGGGTCGCGTACCGGTCGGATAGAGAAAAATCGCGACGGGAACGCGCTTCGGTGACGCAACGGAGACCGATTAAAAGCAGACGGGAGACGAGGAGATACGAAATCATCCGAGGAACGGGTCCTAAGGGAAAGTAATACCGAGCGGAGAGGGACGGAAATAGAGCTGGAAAGTGAGAGAGAGAGAGAGAGAGAGAGAGAGAGAGAGAGAAATATTTCCGCGAAAAGACTACGCGAAAGGAAGAGAGCGTGAACGACGGGGAGAGGAGCGGAGGAACGACGCGCGGTTCTCATTATCCGAGGCCGTTTTAATCTTCGCCGGTGGCGGCGAGAGTTATAAACAGAACCGGTGAACTCGCATTACACGACCGGCCGGAGAAATGAAATGAAAGAATAAATTATTTGCCCCCGGTTGTTTGCACCCGACGCCTCCAGTTTTATTTCCGCGTCGCGGCCATTCGTAATTAGCCGTGGCGAACGCTGTAAGGGAATTACTCAGCCGGGACGTGACGTCGCGCCAAGATATCCCTCCCGCCTCGCCCCCGTGTCCCCGATCGACACCCGGGTTTCCTTCAATCCCGGGGATCCCGGTGTTTTCCGTCTGCCCGCGATTTCCGCCGTGATGAATCGCGAACCGGCGGCGCCAGCAGGCCCGAGTAATGCGAGAGTAATGCGAGAACTGTGCAACGCTTGCGCAAACCAGAACCTTCTAAATGGATATTTTCTTCTCGCGTTCCAACCGACACGTCAGTCAACCGTGCATGGGAGACCATTTTTTCTTTTTTAAATCGACTTCGTAATTCATAAAATAAGCTCGTACTTGACGGTTGGCACATTTTAGTAAAAGACGGGCCGTAAACGCTGCTGATTGTTTACAATAATTACCGTTTAACCAGTTAACTGTGAATTGAATTGAATTTGAAAAGTACCTCACCGCGTGGAATTAAAATCAAGCAATGACGAATATACTTGTAAAGCTAAACGAGAAAGAATCACTCGTTTATCCGATAAGAATTTAACAATTCAGTAAAGTTAACTGCACAATATAGATAGAGTTTCGGATCGACGAGCATACTCGTCAATCACAGTTAACTGGTTAACAGTCTCTAACGTGTAACAGACCTGGTATCGTTCTAAAGATTGATCCTTTCACTTTCGACATCCATTGTTCGTTTCCCTCTCACGATTTGATTACAGCAGTTCCGCCCCAAGCCTCAGATACCGAAAATTTTTTGAAAATTGCGAATTTAACCGTCGAATACATTGCTGCAGTTTAACGTAGTATTAAACTACTATTTTAATACAGTATTCAGTTAATTTGCATACGTCTGTCAGGGTTGCAACATCGGGTTCGCAGGCCCTAGGCACTTATGTTACCCTAACTATTTCTCACGTTCCTATTTTCCCGCTTATTAAATTCTGTTGCGGACAAATGTTCTGCGAACAATAAAGTTGTACGTTGTTGACGGTCTTGCGAATTATATTGACCGAGCAATGTGTCCGAAAAACAGAAATTGTGATAAAGTGGTAGTGTTCCGGTGGAAAAACAATTCTGCGCTGAAACTGCATCGGTGGACCTCTATGAAAAGTGCAACTGGGCTTGGAAAACAGTACAGAATTTTCTGCTGCAATATTCTTTCCATTTACAGAAGAGAATTAGTGCAGTAACCCGGTAGCTGTGGTAGTAGTAGTGCTGTAGACTAGTAGTCTGCACTTTATATAATTTCAATTAAGGGGAAGCTAAATAGAGCTCGTGATTGGACGATGCCGCGAAAATATCGTGAACGAAGAGGCTAGAATACTGAAGCAGTATTAGTGGAAGCAGTCGTATCAATATTCGGCGTCGTTATCGGCCAGCTACCATTGGTTAACGGAACGTTGACAAATAACGGCGGCGGCCGTTACTTTTTTCCAGCGGCGCCCTCGCCGATTTGATATTTCGAACGGAAACCTTTGGTTTGCCGAGGTGGAAATAATGGCGCGTTATCGATAACCAGTGCGGGAACCGTCGTCACCGCGGCGAACGAGCTTCCGATCCGACATTCCCCACGATCCCGACGCTTTGATGTATTCCGCCTCTCTTGTTAGCGCGAGCAACAGCTCGAAATAGTTGGCCACTGAACGAAAGGCGAAAAGGGGACGAGCCCCGCATTATTTCCACTTACGCCGCGCGTCCTCCCGCCCTTCTCCCGGCCACGCCGTAAGCCCCAGGGATTCCCGAAGTTCACCGTACAATCGAAGGATACCTCTTCTGGGTCGCTGTGCGGCGCCCGGCGAATAGCGAACCAGAAGTGTTGATATTTCTTTCACGGCGCCGCGGAATCATCGGCTCCAAATATTTTATTTCACCGGCACTGCGACAATCGTGCTCGCCCCGGGACGAATTTCTTTGAAAACTAACACTGTCCAACAGCAAAATCGTTTTGCTCTAGTACATAAAAGCTCTGTACATAAAAATATAATTGACTATATGAATATGTAGAGGAGAGTCCCCTCTATCTCTTGACTCAAATTTTAACTTTCTCGCGTGTTTAGTTTTTGCGTAACACGTCATTTTGTATCAAAATTCGGCATTTTTACAAAAACCAAAATTTTTCGAAAACGTTGCGTGATGGAGCAATTCTACTTTCAGATTCGGTTTTAGGATGACAAAGTGTATAAGAATCACCCAACAGGTATTGCAAAACTCGAAAAAAGTTTGATTTTGTTGGACAGTGTAATTAGACGATTTTAGGAGCCAACGGTAGTCACGTGACTTTTGCAGATTCAGCAGGTCGGCAACTGCTAAAGGTAATTATATAATTTCCGTTCACAGTCTTCAGCCACTGATTTAAGATCCGTCTTGGTCTTGATCCAACGGGTCCCTAAGTCTGTGACTATACTTGTCACGTTTTTTGCTCTGTATTGTCGATATCATGAATTTTAAGATTGGTCTTGGTCTTGATCCGACGGGACCTAAGTCTGTGACTATGCTTGTCACGTTTTTTGCTCTGTACTGTCGATATCATGAATTCTGGCGCCAGAAAAGAGCTTCAAGTTTTTTCATAAAATCAAGACAAAATATAGCTCAATTTGTAAGCGGAGATATGTTTTAGCGCGCGCTACTCTCGATTTCATCCAAAAAACTCATCCAATAGTATAACAATGCTTCGATTCCACGGCATGCGCATCGTCAATTTTTGTCCTACTTCTAACGCTTATATCACCAAACTTCTGCATAATCTCGTCAGCTGATGACCTGAGCGCGCTGCATCGAACCTTCCTCTTTCGAACGAGCCCTTTCCCAGCGAAAAATGTTCTCACATAAGGGAGAGAAGTTGAGGCACGTAAAACCATTTTTCTCCAATCTTTGTCGGTAACGTGGTCACTCTACCTTATCGCTGATCTACAATGTCCTCTTTGTAACCAGTAGACCGCGAATCTTTATGAAAAATTTCATTATAATCTTTACGAAAGATTTCGAGAAACCAGGTAGAAAATTTCGAGCCTCGTACCAACACATTTACACTCGAACTCTTTTTTTGCGGAAAGTTGTAAATAAGATAGCCGACGCGATTCGATAAGAGAAAAAGTTCGAGTGCCCGTAATTAACCATAGCGTCCTCAGACCTGGAAGATTGCTCAACACATTCGCAGACGGTGACGTGCACCGCGTTTATTCCACGAACTAAAGATGATCGCCGTTGTCGTAAAGTTGCGTAAGTTCATAAGGTAGCAGAGTTCTCTTTTCTTTCTCTTTAGTTCGAAATAAGAAGTAGTCAAATAAACGTCGTACTGAAATGTTGTCAATAGGTTTCGCCGAAGAACCTTGAAACTTAAGTCGAACGTTTCGCGGTTATACCCCGCGGTAGTGGGGATAGCTCCACGACTTTTATCAGTCAGGTATGTGCGACGTATATCGAGAAAAGACTATTATTATTTCTCACTCGTCCACTTTGTCATAAATTCATGAAACTCGGCAGTCTTCTGGGAACACTACTTCCGCCATTTTCATGATCAATACGAAATAAAAGACTTCGAAGCCTAGAATCTCAAGAACCCTCGAATGGCGCAGTCGATGGCTGCAATTCTCAACCTTGACTCGTCAGTCGAAGCACTCTCGGCGTCAAACGGTTGACTCAGTGATCGAACGATGACTGACATCCGGACATATTGGACTGCAGCAGCCGCCGCCGCTCACCTCGTTTTCTAGAGCGAGGACAACAAAAGGGCTCGGCTGATCGTTGCGGATACGGCGGGCGGCGTGAAAACGATCCTTGCCGGACGAGTGTATCGAAATGCACGGACACATCGCAGTTAATTACTCGGCAAACGTAGGAAACGTGAGCGCGCGAAGTTTCACGGTAGCCGGCCGCGGTGAGAAATAGGCCCGGCTGGCAAAGCGGGCCGAGTGATTGTTACCTCGATTGACAAGGGTATCAAATAATGTGCGGGGAACGCCGTGCCCGTACTCGGTAATCGCGTGCACCACGTACACGCGTGTAGGAAATCTGAATGGCCGCCGTCTGTCACGGCCGATCGGCGGGTCCAATCAGAAAATTGCCGTTCGGTCGCTGGAACTGCGAGAATTAAAATGTTAAGCGTACGTCCACATCGAGGCAACAGCGGGCAACTCGATGTCGCACGTGTCCGGAGAAAGTGACCGCTTTTACCGAATAAAGAGGCGACAAAAACTCGCTGCTGCTTCAGTGTGAACATGCCTTAGGTTGTCCCAGAAGTTTCCTGAACGCGTGCTACATACCGTCCAAATGACGTCGTGTTTAGTGTCATTTTAATCAGAAAAATCCCGCAAAATAATCGGCGAAAGTCCCATAAAAATGTGATGGAAAATAAACAAGTTTTGTAGTTCGATTAGTGGTGGAACATAATCGGGGTACGCCCCCCAGTGGAGGGGATAGGCGAACCGACTAAGATCGTGCGGCTTCGTTCGGCTTAGATCAACGCTTTACTGTACTCGTCAAGGTCAGTGCGATGCACCGACGCCGTCATAACGCACAAACGTCGACGTTTCATCACGTAATTCGCTTCCTGGAAAAGTTGCTTCGAATCTGCATCGTGCGCACTAGTCGAAACGAACTTTCCGGACACCCTATGCATACAGATCCCTGGGTGCCGTGTCCCTCGAGGTGTGCCCTCCCGAGATCGGATAACAAGGAAAGCTTTTAGTCTCTTAAATTATTATTAATGCTTCCTCGTCTTGTTCGATGAAAAAAAAATACCCGGCCGACATTATGCCTGGAACAATAGAGCCGGATGGAAATGAGGGACGGACGTCGGGGGACTCGATGGTTAAACAATTACTGTTCATTAGCGAATGTTAACGAAAGCTCGGGGCTCTTTGTAATTCTATCAATCTTGTCGATAATTAATGACGCGCTACCTACTTTCTTTTCTCGTAGCTTGTTCGAATCGTCGACTGATTGTATTAATTTCAACATGATCAATGTGAATCTCGAAGTCCGATCAAAAATATTAAGAATAATTGTAAGACTCTTTACGAGTTTTACAGAAAATCAAAAATAAATTGTTTCGACCCAACCGATGGCTCTAGTGTTAAGAATTTCTTGTTATCAAAGCAACATTAACATCATGTGGCTTAATTTTCTTCGAGTAATTGAATTTTGAACCGTACTAAGAACCTCTTGTTCTAGAGCTAACGTGAAAACCACGCGGTTTAATTTCGCTCGAGTATTTTAATAATTTATCAAACGCTGAAATACGGTGCGATGCTGATGGAATATTAAGGTTCTCGTAAATTACGGTCGCTTAATCGAGTACATTCCAGTATTTCACTCTTTAATCGAATGATAAAATAGAATCTCTCATTTCCAAATCTGCATGCTAATCACGCGGCACGGTTACATATCAATATCTCCGTTTCGTTCTAAATGACAATAAATTAGCGATATCCGTAAAATACCCGCGTTACGATCATGTTCGGCGCGTCCTGACAAATTGTAACATCAAAATCGAATGTTTCAGAAATCTTCGGAGCGTGCCGGTCACCGCTTAACAAAATGAAATGTCGAATTCCGCGGCGATTCGTTCGTTCATCTTCGGGGATCGATGAAAATCCAAAATTCCGAAGGCTGCTCGAATGATAAAACAGAAAACCCACGATTCCCGCGATATCATATTTCACGCGCGGTCCCGAAGTGGCGGCAATTAAAACGCGCTCAATCAAATGATAATCTTATCTGCGCGCGATCGATAATTCGATTATTCATTATCCCCTTCAAAGTCACGTTAATTACGTATTACGGGGGAGGTGTGTATTACGGGGTAAACGGCGATGGCAGGCGTTAATTAAAACCGGACGTCTCGGAATTTTCGAGTGCGTCCCAGATGTCGAGCCTCGATAGGCAGAAAATTAATAATAACTTCACCGAAGTCCCGGAATTCTTCGCGAGGCGAACACGATATCGCGGCGCTGGGAATGCGGTCGGCTAACGAGTTAGACCGATAATTATTCAAGTCAACTTTTTTCGGGGCTCCTCGGTGCCAGTAATCCGGGACAAATCGAATTGTGAGCAGAGTTCATTTTTTTGTTATTTAATTGAGTATCGTTTCTGTATTATTTGTATTTTATTAAATGTACAAAAGTGTTGAAACAGCTTCCATAAGCAAAGATACTTGTGAACTATTTGGTATATGAAAAAATGATTGAAACGAAAGTCGTATGCTTCCAAGAGTAGCATACAATGTATATGCCCCGCGCTGGTGGGGATAATTCCGCGACATTTATCGTCTAGGTCTTGGTGACATATTTAGAGAAATCACTGTATACTATAAATTTCCTAAAAAGTAATTAAAAGACAGTCAAAAAGAAGATTTAAGCACTCGAGTGATGATTGTAAGGCACCACTAAAAATTGTTGTATCATTATTCAAAACATTTTTTACATTATTAAATTTTATTTAAAAAATTTATTATTATTGTATTTTATTAAATATACAAAAATTGTTTACCTGAAACAGCTTCCATGAGCAAAGGTACTTGTGAACTATTTGGTATATGAAAAAATGGTTGAAACGAAAGTCGTATGGTTCCAAAAATAGCATACAATGTAGCAATTAATTTTTTTCGAACTTGCTGTCTTACCGAGACGTGAAGGTCACCTTTAATCTTGCGATTGAGCAGAGAATCCTAAGTGACCTAAATGAATCACTGTGTATGTGACAGAACAGCTTCCGAAATTCAATCGTCGAACATAAGTGTACGCGACAGAGCCATAAACATTGCGATCATCGTGCCGTCGAACGTTAATTAGATTTCACGAAGTTGAAGCTTTTTTTCTTTCAGTCCTGCCAGGTTTCCGTACAAACGGACCGCTGCTGCGCGTCGCTCAATTTATGCACGGCTGGCGTTCTATCGTCGCGATAATTGCGACCGCAATAAAACTGATGACAAACGAGCAAATAAATTTTCTGGAATGTCACCGGGCTCGCGGGGAACCAGAGGAAACATAAAACTTTAACCCACCGATCGATCCAGATATACATTTTTTTATCTGTTATCGACACGCACGGTCTGTCTCCG
The DNA here is from genome assembly GCA_028454255.1 of Halictus ligatus. Lineage (NCBI taxonomy): Eukaryota > Metazoa > Arthropoda > Insecta > Hymenoptera > Halictidae > Halictus > Halictus ligatus. Next base: position 13,713,754 of record CM052138.1, on the reverse strand, counting down.
AGCACGATAAATAAGGTCGGGTTCACGGTCCCCGCGGGAATCATTTGTTAATTTGTCGCTAATGCGCTCCGGCGTGCCGCGCTACGCCGGGACCTATTATCCGTTCAATTTAACGCACCGCGATTCAATAATCCGCTGTTCGCGCGCCAATGCCTTCATTCACGATAGTCTTAAGCGTTACGCTCCCCGCCATTTTGTCGACGTCCATTATTTCCAAAGGCGCGATCGCTACAGTGATTTCTCTATATATGTCGCCGGGGCCTGGACAATAAGCGTCTCGGAATTATCCCTACTATTTTCTCCTGGACGATACACGACGCTGGCAAGAGCCATGTTGTTGACATATATCGAGAGTTCACTGTGTTTCGTTTGCCATTATAAGCAGTGACCCGAAAATAAAAGATCCTTTCGCCCATTTTGGGACCCTCGAATTTACTAGCTCGAATTTTTGTGCCGAATCATTGTTTATGCCAAGACTCGTTGCCAATTTATAAGTTGAATTGACAATCAGATTTTGCGATATCAAAGTTCGGTAATGGGTCACGTCGCACTGACCCTTTTAGGCCAGTCTGGTAACTTCAAAAACTGTCTCCAGGTTTCTCGAATTTCTCACCCTCCGACTCCTGCGAGTTCTACGCCTATGCCGGAGTCATTTCTGACCCATGCCGATATTTCAGTAATGTATATTGATGGTCGCTCGAGCTTATCCCCACCGCTGCCCAATGTCGCCAGATTAAGACTTGTCCCCCACTCTACCTTGCCCCTTCCACGTTACCATTCCCCCATTTTAAGCATCCCCACTCTTCCGCCACTGCCTGGCCACGTGACGAGCTTCGTCTCTGTCGCGCATGTGTCACAATGTCACGTGACTGGAGCGGTAATGGCAGAGAGAGAAAGAGAGAGGATAACTGTATTCCCCTCGATTTCCCCGTTCTGACGACTCCGATCACAAATAACTCTGGCATACGGATGACTAATAACGAATTTAAATAAAGATTTACAAACTTTCGAGCCACGATCTATTTGAGAATCATTCATGTAGATTTTACAATTAAACAAGAACAAATTCTTAAACTTGAAAATCTGACTTCTTCCGTAGAGGTTAACGACAAAAAGGCTGTGATTTGAAACAGTAGAAACGTTTAGAAACTTGAAAACTGTTCTTAACAAAATTTATTGAAGAAAAGACAAATTCCCGAAGTGGCTATGATTCGCAAATCTTGCAACAAGGGTTTCTTCCGACTCTATACAATAGATCTCAATACAATTCTCCTTCATTTCTCATACATTCATTTCATTCCTTAAGACTCCCGAAAAAATTCATTCCTTAAGACTCCCGAAAATTCCCGAAGTGGCTCTGATTGTCAAATTTTGCAACAAGGGTTTCTTCCGACTCTATACAATAGATCTCAATACAATTCTCCTCCATTTCTCATACATTCATTTCATTCCTCAAGACTCTGTTCATATCTTCAGCGTTAACCTCGATATTCGAAAATGTCCATTATATTGTCTCAATTCTAGTTCATAAGCCACCTATGCGAAATAATGTTAGCACGCACAGCCATGTGCACGTTGCTAATAATCCCACGTGGGGTTTCATAGCATTTATAAAGAAAGAAAAGAAAAACGTAACGGAAATTACGAGACGCGAGACCGAGATCGTTCTTAATGTTTAAACGAACGCAGGTGGAAATGAAGATGGGTATGAAGATATAAAATGTATAGATGATGTAAAGAAGATATAAAAAATGTAGATATAAAGAAGATATAATTAAATGTAATGAAGATATAAAAAACCGAATTGAATTTTGTAGGGCAGTGTTATTTACCAGCGTAGCTGATAATTTTCCGGGTTCGCGTGGCCGGTAAAAATTCTCCGTTTAAAAGCCGGGCCCTGGGAGCGTTAAATCCTTCTTGGACTCGACCGGGCTGCGTTCAGAAGGACTGGCGGCTGGTCACCGAGCAGCGCCGGCATTTCTCAGCATTGTTCCGGTGAACCATTCGCCGCCTCGGCCACCCGCCGGAGCCTGTCCGGCGCAAGTACACTGATTGTTCTTCCTTTCAGCGAAGCGTGAAGCGCCTCGCGCGAGTAGCTGTCCTCCCTCCAGAAAACGAGGGAAATGAACGGACAGAAATTTCGTTTGACGTCGGAAAATGCGGTGCCCGCCGCAGTACATTCATTTTCGGCCGCCCGTGCCGCTGACCACCGAAACTTTCCCGAGTCCTTGGTCTAACGTTAATCTTCATCCACGGACATGTAAAACTCCGGCCCAACTCGTTTCGCTCGGCGACAGAGGAAACCCACGGACGCTCCCGACGGAGATTGAAACGCACAGCCTCCCTCGAAACGCGCGGTGGAAACATTATCCTTTTTTTTACACTCTTTATTCTTTACCCATTTCTACCGCCGTTATAATGTTTTTCACCTCTCAGAGAAAATCAGAACCTGATTCACAACAGAAGTGTTTCCGAACACACATTTCCGATTCGCAAGAAATTTTCAATATTCGAACTACTGTTATGCCGCGGGAAGAGAATCCTCGATCAAACTCCAAAGTCTTCCGGCACAACTTAGGTTTATTTGGGAAGAGGTCTCCAAGCAAGGATACAAAGCGATTTTGTACAAGACTACAATAATTTCTTGAAAAAAATAGGACAGTAATTTTGCTCTCGTTCTAAAGCTCGAAGCCCCTACTTTTTTGTGCTATTCATTTCTTCCAGTAAGAAATTTGATTTTTAGACAATTCCTATGTCAAGCTTCTCCGTATTAATTGCACCGCACGATTAATAAAACATTTCTTAATAATGAAAACACCTTCTGACTCGCGGAGGATTCAGTTCCCGGGCGAACCTATTTCAAACCCAGTGTTCCGTACAAATTGTAAAACAATGAAAGACGCGGCGCCGTGTTATTCCGCGAAATTAATTAAACATGGAGACGTTGATGAAACAGGAAATGCTCGGAGGAACTACGGGGCTTCTTCGATTACTCGGATTTCGTTTCCACCTGCGTAACGCATTGGTTTATGCCGTAAGAACGATCCCGGTCTCGCGTCTCATAATTTCCGTTACTCGTCGTTACAGATTACAGAATGCTCGCGGAAACATCGTTACCGAGACGATTACGCTCACCCTCGAACAACCCTTTGGCTGGCCGCCGCGAGACAAGATCGTTGCGGTTCTTCTTCCGTGAAACGATCGCGGCGAAATTATGTTGTTTCGTTTGAAAATGCGCTCGGGTATTCGCGAAGCCCGACAGTTAACGAGGCTGAATTTCCGCGAGACGCCGGAGCGCTGAAAGGGTTGAAATGTTTATTGCTTGGAAATAATTCAGATCGTAATAGTTTCGACAAACATCATCGTTCTGGCCTCAGACGTCACGGTTCCCCCTCCATGTCACCGTTCTGAGAAACATTTAAATTTATTCTAGTTAGATCTTGATTTTCATTTTGTTTCTGTAGAGACGTTTCTAATATTATTTTTCATTCATGATCCAAATAATTTCGTATACAGTAAAGTCTTGATCTAAGACCAATCATCGGGTCCGCGTTGTGACATAGATCGTGTAGAAGAGAACAGCGCGTGTAATCACCGTATACCCCCAGTGGAGGGGATAGGCGAATTGACTAAGATAGTGTAGCTCCGTTCAGCTTACATCAAAGCTTTAATTACTTTCCTGTCGATCACTAACGTCATCATTAATTTTTTTATATTACTATCGCGAAACACATCCCAAGTAATTTTAAAATAGCGTCGTAATAATTTCGTGAAATATTGCTCTTCCTTCAGTCTCTTCAGGTATTATTCCTTTCATTTTGTTTTCGCAGGAAACGATCCACATAATTTAACGAAACATTTGTTCCCCGATCAGGCCCACTACGGTTTCCATTTTATTTTATTTCCAAATAATTTTGACAGTATTCCTGTAACAATTTCGCGCAACGTCATCCGTTTTGGAGTTCCAGATACGATTTCGTTTTCATTATCGCAAGAACCCCTCGAAATAATATCAAACTGGTCTGCAGCGTTTAAGATTCTCTGGCAATAATTTCAGGCGACGTCGCAGCCCCTTCGGCAGCAGGCGCGTTTATGGCATTCTTTTTATTTGCTAGTTACAAGAAACGTCCCGGGCGATATTAAAATAGTCTAGGATTCAAGGGGGCAAGGATGCGTCGCGAAAGGGGGAGGACACCGCGAAGAGGACGCGGATTGGCCCGCGTCTCTGCGCACGAAGGTAATTAATTGTTTGTCGCCGGCACACGCTATAGCGTTCATAAATTAACACCCCTCCTCCGCTGCTTTCTTTTCATTGGCCCCGCGGCGTTGGCCTTCGTTCAACGATGTTAGCACGTGAATATATCTATTGCCCCTCCGCGCGAACGTGTGGAACTGGTTTTTACTTTTAATATTAATCGGGACCACGGGAACGGCCCCGGAGGTGCGAGCCAAATGTTATGGAAAATTTACACGCCTCCATTTTCGCGGGATCCTTACACGGCAGTTTTTTCGGGACGAGCGAGAATTGATTTACCCGCCGGGGTTAAGTGACTCGTAAATATTCTATCAGTGTTCCAAGCAACGAGGTCAACCTGTACTTACCAAATGGATGGAAAAAAAAACGGCCGAGTGCAAGTGTTCGTACGGTTAATGAAAAATTATCTCCTCCTTGCGAAAAAAGCGTCGTTCCGTTTTACGGCTACTTTTCTCTTCAATTTTTAATTTCGGTTTCGCCGCGTGGTAACAGTTGATTTTCGTTTTACACCGTTTTCGAGCGGCACATTCGTTCGGAGATTTTTCTAGGAAGCCGTACAGACGAATAAATAATAGAAGTGTTATATATTTGTTATCTCTTTTCGGCTAGAAATGCGCGAAACACGGCGCTCCGTTAATCAACCCTTAGCACTCGAATGGCGACTGTAAGGCGCCATTGCTGTATCATTATTCGGAAATATCTTTTACACTATTAAAGTTTGTGTGTGTAATAAATTACTAAACACTTCAGTGCTGTACGAGTAAAATGCACTGTTTTCATATGTAGTACATCAAAAAATATAATGTCAATCGTTCAGTCGTCGGGACTGACAGGGTCAAATAAACAGTATTGAGTTTCTGTAACAGAGAGGTTAGTTTATTCGTAACGTATTTACAATGCTCATTCACTATACTAATCCCACCCGTAACAAAGAGAAACGACGTTAACGTTTATTCTCTATCCTTGATGTCAATTCCCTGCTCTAATTTTATCTAAATAATAATCAATTTGTTAATCAGATAATTCCGACTGAATATCTGGCTACCACGTTTTGTCGTGTGTTGTAGATGTCGTAGATTTGAATTAAGGAAATGCACTTATGTACTTTCCTTACAAAAATATATATACAGAAGGGAAATATTGTAGTTCGGAAGAAATGTTTCGTTTTCGAGTTAAAATGGCTCTCGAGTGCAACGGGTTAAACGTAAATACAACGGGAGCGAGTTAAATAGTGGAACGCATTGACCTTAAACGTCGTTTATTTATAGTTTCTGAATAACGCAGAACGGAGCAGCCGGTAACAGGAACGCGGTCGCGAATAGGGACATTTACCTTAGTTAACCCAGAGACGGCGGCGCAGCTAAATGCGTTCAAGGTGCAAGGTTCACAGTGAACACGATTAATTTCACTCCTCGATCAAGTGTGTAGCCGATCGCGATGGAAATCAAGCCGGTGCGCGCCGGCGTTATGTTCGAAGGATCGATCGCATTAATACCATTAGTTCCGATTACTTTAACCTGAATCGGACGCGGTTCGATCCTCGAGCGGTTGCTCTTCCATCCGCTTAATATGTCGGCCGTCTGTCACGTGACGTACACAACGGATCCTCGTTCTTGATATTTCTAGAGATAGGATTACCCGGGATAAACCTCTCGGAGAAGGTGACAATAATATTCCCCGTCGACGGTGTATCAGGTTGCTGCATACGAAACGTTCGATTTTTAATAGTGAGCGGGCTCCTCGAATCCTTGTGTGAGAAGTACTTAAATCTCAGTTATTCACTTTCTCGTAAAATTGTTTGTTTTGTTACTGTACGTCAGCACTCGTTCCGGTTAAACTTCGCCTCAGGAAACCAGAAGCTTTTAACTTTTTCTTATGTAGTCCCGTAGATTTTGGCGACAATGTGCCTAAAATTCGAATTTCAATCGTAGGAGATCGCTAGATCGAAAGATATTTTCTCTCAAAGATCTTTTAGCGGCTACGCTCGTTAAGCGACGCGCGAGGGTCAGTACATATCAACATGGCGGCGCCCTTACTCGTCAAAAACGCTGAAGATCATACATCTTTGATCACAACTTTTGACCTAGTAGTCACCTAGGATTGAAGCTTGGGTTTTCAGCATTCTCTCGCATAAGTCTACAGGATTACACGAAAAAAAGTTAAAAATTTCTGATTTGCTGTGGTGAAGTTAAGCCCCCGTTGCAATAGCAACAATACAGTACTCTCGGTTACGATGAAGTCACAAATTAGACGTCAACGTTTATTGTACTCGAAATAAGGGATGACAGATCTTTGATCTTTCGATCTCCAATAAAAGAAAATGAATAATATTTAATATACAAGGTGATCCACCTATTTGTTAAGGTACTAAGTACATTGTGGATCTTTATGCAAGATTAAAATGTTCTTCCTCGGTCATCAGAACCGGGAGTTAGATAAAAAGGTGTGTCTCTCCTTATACATATTAATAAGTTAGTAACAATACCGTAAGATTCTCTAATGACTGTACGGTTTTGCGTTTCGCTCGATGATTTCGTTGCATTCAGAAATGTCCTACATAATTTAATTCCCCATTCACGTGTTCGAACGTTCTTGATCGCTTTCTATCCGCGCACGAAATCGACGGGCACGCGACTAAAAGCTCATTAAACGATTAACCGTAGTGACAATTAAAAGCCGACACGCATCAAACGGTTCGCGGGAGAAAGTCTCGCGCGGTGTCACCTTTATAAGAGGACACCGGACCTCTATTAATTTATACGTCGTAAACCAACCCGGTGAAAAATAATCGGCTCCGGGCGTACGTGTGCGTGTCGATAGATGAAAACCAGCGTCCTTAATCGTTCGCAACACGCAGACAAACGAATCAATTTGAGATTTTCAGTATGGCCGTAATTCATGAATCTGCAAAACATGTATTCGACAATTTCATCAAGTACAAAGTCCAAATGAAAACGTTGCAAGAATCAATTTCATCTATTTTTCCGCAGTTCAGACGAAATCGGTTGAAATCGTTCGGTGCACTTGTAAAGAAGTTAAACCGATCTAAAGCACGCGCTCTGAATTATGGGACCGAGTTTCTCAAAACGCCGGTGAAACATTCTTTCCTCCACAGAATAGGGCTGGGGATAAAAATTCCCATGGATCGCCGGGCTACCGATTTCGAGAAATATGATCTGGGATCCGAACGATTTCCATTTTCCCCGCGCGCGCGGAGGAGCGTCCCGGCAATTCCGTGTGAAAGATATCTGTTCGGGAGTTGCCGGAGAAAATGGCGGGCCGCGTGAAATTCGACAGCCAGGCCCGGGAGCGTATTGTCTAGTCGAATTTCCGCGATCCAATTTTATCGAGTCATCGGGACTTTGCTCGAACGGGAACGATCCTCGGGGGGAGGGAGGGGAGGGGACGAAAAGGGGCGCGAATACGAAATTACGAGCGTGGAACGAGTCCCAGGGTTGTTCGCCGAGTTCCGTTGATGGCGATCCTCGGAAGACTCTCGCAGCTGCGCAATATCCTTACGGTGCCGAAAGTTACATCCTTGCGACAGTAAACGTTTCGCAAGAACTTCCGATCCCGTGATTCCGATGTTCCGTTTCCTTCCCCTCCCTTTTTCTCTGCCCCCCAACCCCCCTGCAACTCCCTTTACTTCCCCAAACGCAATTTCATAAATACGAGTTTCTTTTACTGTTACGGCGCGCAGATAGTATCGCTCGATTCAAATTTCTGGTTCGACATCGTACCGATCGCGTTTCCTATCTTCCTATTATCGATTTGCTGGACTCGATCCGTCAGCCACTACAACCCGCGGCACGTTTGAACGCATTTAAAAATCGCGTAAGGTTCTTGAGATTGAAGAAACTTAGGAGACTTTGCGACTACAGTATATTCTCGATATATATCACCAACAACAGCGTCGTGTATTGGCCTTGGCTTCTAATGGGGCGTGCCCCGCGCTAGTGGGGATAATTCCGCGACATTTATCGTCTACGTCTTGATGACATATTTAGAGAAATCACTGTGTACTATAAATTTCCTAAAAAGAAATTAAAAGACAGTCAAAAAGAAGATTTAACCCTTAGCACTCGAGTGATGATTGTGAGGCACCACTAAAAATTGCTGTATCATTATTCAAAACATTTTTTACATTATTAAATTTGTTTGTATTTAATAAATTACTAAACATTTCGGTATTGTACTAGTAAGTTGCACCATTTTCGTATGTATAACATGAAAAAAAATATATTGAAGGTCAATATTATACGTTGGAAGAAATGTCTCGTTTTGGAGTGAAAATAGCTTCGAGTGCAAATGGTTAATTATATAGATTCAATTACTCGTTCAGTTGGCTGTGCAACTTTAGCGATAACTCTTTATTACTATTTTCCTCGCATCGAACTTAATTACCCGAGTAATTTATGGGACGGGATATAATTATGTTAGACTCTGTTTGTCACTCAAGAAGTTAATGGCACTTTTTAAGACCATGTCTCCGTAGTCGCGGAAAACAGGACAGTGTAGTGCAACCTAACGCCGCCATTTTTCGACATTACGCGGCTAATGGCTCACTTAGGAGAAAGATTCATGTATCTCGTGGTATTGCGCGACTGGTGTCGGTTAGCTCACACGCGTTTACAATAAAAAAACACCACCGTAACAGGATACTAATAACGATCGAAGTGTCATTGACTGTCATTTAGTGGCAAAGTTCTCGGCAAACGATTTTAGCCAAACTGTTCATTCAACTTTGTACAACTTGGCAGAAGAAAAGGCGCACAGCGACCGTCGGCTGGGTCATTTTAACTATGAGACTCCAAGCTTCAAATCTACGTTGTTTTCGTTTATTGATAAAATTTTCTACGGAGTGCAGGAACGTTTGAATTTGCGAAATTTTCAGAGCGAGGAAGTATGGTCACATTCTCACCCGTTACACATTGTGAAACATTCTGACGAGAAAAACGACAGTGGATTTCGAAACTGGAAGGTTCAATCTTTAGAAAGAGACCAAAACGAATATTTTGGGAGATTTTTCCATGAAGTTACAACACTCTGAACACGAGCAATTGAATTGAACGAAAATTTAGCGAGCCCTTAATTTTGCACGCCACTGTATAAATTGACGTAGACAATAATGCTGAAAAAATTCTCCAGGCATCCCTTTGACCAATGTCACTTTTTACTACATCCTGAAAAATGTTTGTGTAAATCAAGTGGAGCGGGAGTAATCGGCACATCCAGTTATGTTCTTACTCGTTCCGCTGCGCGGCGTATCCTGTTCGGCGAAATATCGATATAATCAAGGTGTCACTCGTTAATATTCTCGATCCGGTGAAACGGCACGCGGAACCGTTCGGCTCGCGCGGAATTAACAGCCGATCCTTGCTTTTAATCATCGATACGCGTTCAATCGTAAATTCAATTTTCCTTTGGCGCGCGCGCGGCGCGGCGGTTACAACGCGGCCGCTAATGCGCGCTGAAATTCACGAAATCGTGTTCCGCCGCGGCGGTCGCGCGTGATCGGACGAGAAAGCACCGGGGTCTTTCGTTCTCCGGTTTTCACGGTCTCTCGGCTTCAAAGGCCAAGAGTGACCCAAAAATCTGGCCCATTAGGTCCATCGATTTTGGGAACCTTATACTATCCAACAATTTTTTAAATATTTCTACCGCTTCAAATTGCGGCTACTATTTCTTTCATTAATTCATAAAATATGAAGTCTGCCCACAGCGAAGAAAAAGTCGATCTTTCAAGTGTAACCACTTTTTCTTATTCGATCGTGAAAGAATGATTCCGACATGATTCCACAGACTCTCCTGAACAGAATGGTATATTTCAGTATCAGGTTATAAACATTCGAGCAGGTTTAACGCTAGAACTACCGCATAAGTCAAAATGATTTGACTTTACCTTTTAGAGATATTGAAATTATAAATATACTTTTATGAAAAAAGTTTATATTGATATTGATAAACAAAACTGGTGCCAAATCTAAACAAATGCAATTTTGTTGTTATTATAAGGCAACGTATATAAGTTGCATTTAGTGTTTGGTGGTTCTAGTATTAAACAATTTTTGCAGAGAGCGGAACTCTGAGAGTTTACGGCGTCCATTTTCCGACATTTCTCAGCCCATTTAAGAAATTAAGAGTTTGCGGCAAAATCGAGCAACGCTGAAAAGTAGTAAAAAATAGAGCACACGTTTTCCTCTCAGAAATTGCAGAAAAAAATGTTAGTCGCGCCTCGAAAAATGGGAGAAACACGAATATTTGATCCGAATTACCGCCTCGCGCCGGAAACCACTAGCGCGAGGTGTTTCAGGACGCGGCGAAGTTAATCAAATCCTCGGCGCGTTTTTTCGCGACGCGTCGCGATAATAATTTTCACGGCATTACCGCGGAGTTGTTAATATCTCGCGGATAATTCGCGGCGATATTTCTTCGAACGGGTCCGCCGGAAACAATGTTCCGCTTAATGCCCGCGAAATGATTTTGCCGGCGCGTTTGTAAGCGATCCGACTATCGGCCGAAAATACGGGCGAATTATAATAATTGTGCATCGGCGTTGTTAAGCCCCCCGGGTGCCCCGTTTTCGAGAATTATTTACGGATCGTTGGCCGGTTTAATGCCGTTGCCCCGGAGACTTTCGAAAATATTATTTTCCATAAAGTCCTTCGCGAAAGTAATGGCGTAAAAAACCGTTGACGAAAATCTTCGGATCCGTTAAGCCGCGGCGCCAGAAGTTTTAATGCCGGCCGTCGCCGGCGCATTGTGGTCTACGGCAACGCCATTTTCGTCTCCGCTTCGAGACTTGTTCGAGTAAAATTTCATTTCGAGACGCGGCGTAATTATCTGCGCGGCTAAAAACGCTAGGATGTTAACGAGCGTTTCTTTTTTTGAGAAACCGAGCGCGTTGGATCGAGTGGTTACTGGAAGGTTGACATACTTACTGTCTACAGGGTGTTTCATTTGTTTTGTTCCCCTTGATCACTGACAATTAGGGGTGTGCAAGAACCCGACATCTTTTCGGTTTCGGGATCTGAAAATTTCGAGATTCTCGAAAGTGTCGGGATTCTCGTATTTATCGAGATAAATCCTCTAAAGGGAAATCGAAATTTTCGGGAAACCCGACTCTTTCGGGAATCTCGAAATTTTCGGGAGCCCGACCCGACCTCTTCCCGACATGCCCCGACCATCTGGTTCTCGCACACCCCTGCTGTCAATATATTGTTAACGGTGTTTACCCTCGAATTAACGGCTAGCCTTTTAATTGGCGATAGTTTCCAAGTTCGTCGAGAGACGTTAATTACAAGCTTTTTCACAAGATTCGCAGAGCAGGCGGCAGGTTGAGGGGGAAGCCTGTGCGTCCGTCGCCGGCGCAACATTGTCTCACAATTAAACGCATTCCCCCGATTGGAGCGCGGCGAACGGCCGAAGGCTCCCGTTGGCAACGTTGGTTTGTCACGAAAGGGAAAGCTTTAATTATCCAGGAATCCTTGGAGATCAGCATGCGGCGCGCAAGATATCGAGGAGACCTTTGCCCGTGTCCCGAGACTGCGCCGCCGCGGCTAAGAATCTCGGTTTATGGGGCTGGGCATATAATAAAGCGGTTTCTGATTGCCAGCGCCTTCGTGACCTCGTATGCTTAATTTGCGCCTTAACGATAATATTGACATTCGCCCGGCTTGTTTACGAATATTGCGCGGCGCGCGGGACGTTTCTTTATTGGCGCGTCCCGTTCTCGAAGGGGTGCATTAGTTCTTTAATAGTTCATCCGACCTTGTTTCGCGGCGCACAGCCATTTCCTGGCTCGGATAATTTACACGGGCTCGTGACGGCCTCCGCGTGGGCGGCCGCTGAAAAATTCTTAGATCACGCGGGCCCTATTTAACGCCCGGCCGACGTAAAAAGCCGGAAAGCGGCTTAATTTATTCATTCATCGGTGGCGATTTCTCAGCAACGTTAAACCCTATCGTTACAGGTATTTACAGTCGGTTGTTAAACGAAACGGATGCTCCGGGATGTATTAAAATCCCAATTTTATATTTTCCGAGTTAGTGGAGAATGCCCCGATAATAATGGGACGTTTTAACAATCACAATTTTTGTGATTTAAAGAAGGGCAGCCATTTTTACCGCGGACCTCGCGGCACGAATGTCCGCGAGCGACGACGGCAACGTCCTCTTCGGCCGGTCGTAATAAAATCGTCCGCGGTGAATGGAAAGTCGCATAAAGTCGTCCGAAAACGGCGTTAATAAATTTCACGGTAGTCTCGCCGGGTCAACAACGACGGGACAACGATGGCTCGCGGGCGGCCAAGCGTCCAGGATAAGGCCGTTACTCCGAGGAAATTACCCCGTCACCGCGAAACGTACGCAACGCCGTGCTAAAAGTTGCCGTTAACCGCTCGGGGATTAACGCCTGCCGGTATTGCGCTTTCCGAACGCTCGAAAAAAGCCATAACACCGGCCGGAAGGTGAGCCTGGTCGTGCTGTGTTTACACTCGCTGTCCTCTTCTACGGTCGACGCGGTCGACGCTGTCACAAGAAAATAGTAACCCTACGCCATCTATGTCACAACATGGACCCGAGGATTGGACTCAGATCAACACTCTACTGTATTTCTTTTTCCGAGATATTAGAATAAGTTTACTGGATAATGTGTCAACAAGTTGTGGAAAAATTGCTTGGACCAAGAC
>CM052138.1:13679469-13700710 GCA_028454255.1 Halictus ligatus | reverse complement strand
CTATTTATTCCCCAATCCCTCAATCTGGCAACGCTGCTCACGGGGATCCACATACATCGCGTGCCGGGAATTGTCCCACCAATATATCAATACTGGAGGGTACCTCTAGTGATGTCATGAACCAATACCGTAGATTCGCGACGTCACTATCTGGGTTAGACCACGCTATAGCTTCGTGACGGCCCTCTGGTTCTGACTATAGCGTTTCCCCCACTACTTATCCCAGAAATCCCGCGATCTGGTAACGCTGCCACGAACTTACCTGCACCAGGCTCTGCGGAACGAATTCCTCGCTTCGTTCCGTCCGTTCCTTATCCGCCGGTTCATTTCGCGAGCAGATACCAGCCCCGGGAACTTTTTTAATCCACGTGTTCCCTCGATAACGCGATCGCTGGCGGGCAAGTTTCGCGCGTTAAGAAGAGTGCCCAGGGTCTTTCTCTCTTTCTTTCGGTTCCTTTATTTCTCCTTCCGTGGGTATCTCGAGGGGACAAGGGGAGCCCGGGCATGGAAGAATAAAAAAGAAAGCGAAACGCGTCCCGAACGAGCGGCCGATGGAAACGCGCGGGCTATACAAATATTTCCGAGCGGCCAGATTGAATGTAATTTATTATGCAGCATTACATAAAGGCCGCGGCTCGCCCGGCACGAGCCCTCATATTTTATGATAAATAACAGGTTGACCCCTCGGCACGCTGGATATATGGGGAATTAATGGTCCCCCGTTTGGGTAAAAGTACATACGTCCGGTGGATTAAAATTATTAGCGGTGGCGGCGAGTCGAATAACTCAATGCGCGGAATGCGCCTTCCTTCTTCGTTATTTTTTCGTCGAGGGCCCTTTTCCGAGACAGGGGTTCTCAAAATTTTGCGTCCTCCGCCGAGGGATGAATCGAAAGAGTTACGGAACTCTTTAATGGCATCGATTCAGAACCGGGACCTTTTTTCAAAAAATTTTTCCGCACTGCATGTTCCGACGGATCGAGACTAGTCCTTGGAAACTTTTCGTTTGAATCAAATTTATGAGACAGTTTTCTTCGCATTGTTTGATCAGTCTATGGGTAAGTGTAGGGAGATAATCAATATGCAAAATAAAATTTTACTACCAGTATTGCAACAAATCGAAGTATAATAGATGTTTATTTTCCTTCTTAATATGTTTACTGGTTTGAAAATAATATAACAATTTTATATTACATTATTGTCACCGTGCACTTATCACGGAGGAGATATCACCAAGAAACAAGTAGTTAAAACTATCTCAAGAAATTGTTTCCTACACCAAAACAGAATCAAAATTACTAAGACAAAATTCACGAAGATTTATCGATTTTTCAGCGTAGCCGTGACACCCCCTAAAAAAAGATTTCGTGCTCCCCGGGACGGAAGCGAGTCCGCAGCTTGTTTCGCGTTCGTTCGGCTCGTAAATCTAGACGGTGGCCGATCGGCTCGAAATTAAGAAACAAACCACGAGTATGAAGGTCCGTAAGGTCGCGGGGGTGTGAGCTATGCGCAGACACGTCGCGTCCGCGCGATAAATCAACGGGAACCTTCCGGAATCTCTGATTAACAGTTGCGGCACGGGGGACCGGCGGTTCGACGGTGGATTTCCAGATTTTCCGACGGTAATCGCCGGGAACCGTGGAAATTTCTCGCCGACGGAGGTGGTGGACGCGTGAGAAACTCGAGATTCGCGCGAAACCGACGGCCGCCGCGAGTCGCTCAATGGGGAAAGCATGGGGAAAGCATGAGGAGCTTGAATTGCGGACGACGTAGGCGTGTTTATCAAAGGGGGCCAGCGACGGGGAATGTGGACAGGAAGGATTACGCACGGCCAACGAAGAAGCCCGCGGAAATGAAGTGGACGTGGGCGATCAATTTTCTGGGTAGAGCCTCGGACAGAATTCTTTGCCTGCCAGTCCCGTGGAGGGGATGACCACGCGACAAGTGCAGAGGTCAGTGCCAAGGTGTTCGCCATTCACCTAGGGAGATTTCTTGGAGGAGGTGCTGGCAATACGGAGCCAAAATTATATTAGTATAATAATACATTAATCTTTCTTTAGTTTCGTGGGTATTCGTATTTTCGAGGCAGTTTCTCTGCGAATTTTTATGAATTTTTTTTAGAGAAACTAGTGAACCTTTTGCATTGAGATATTACAGATATATTTACCAGTATTTGAAGTGCACGTGTGATTTATTCCATGTAAAAATAGTAAAAATTGCATGAGTTATATATGTTTTTATAGAGGATGTCTTGGAAAACATGGGTCGACGATCGCTATGATTCCAGTCGTTCTACCGATAAAAAAGAAAACCTGGAGTCGTTTATCAATCAGTATGACTGTAGTTATGGTCCGATTATTCACAAAATGGCGGAATTGCGAAGTCAAATTATTGATATTACTTATATCTTTCAGGTTTTAGCGCGATAGAAAAATAAGAAAAAATTGACGGAATAAAAAGTTTACCATAAATCGAAAGTGGGGTTTTTATTGAAAGAAAATCCTTCGTACATTTACTAGATCAAATCACGCGTTAACAATTTTTCATTTCATATTCATTTCTTTTCGCATTCACTTGGCAACTGCACCATTCACAGTAATCTAACCGAGAATATATGACCTCATAAACTTTTGTTATAAAATTAACGAGTTCGAACACATTTATCGTCATCGTAGAGCTATTAGTAGGCTACTGATGCCTGTGCGGTTATAGCTCGTAAACATGATTGGAGGACCATAATAGACATTAATAGATCTCTCAATTATTTTATTTCTATAAAAACTGGTGCTGCTACAAAAACTCAACTCCGCTACAACTCTTGCTTAACACGATCTTCTTGAAAGCCGTCTAGCAAATAAAAATTTGCATAAATATCCAACAATTTTCCTTCCTTAGTTGCCTAGCTTTTCAATGTCCAATGTGCAATATGAAAATAGAAAATTGTGTGCTTGAAAACAATATAAAAAGTGGGTTAAAAGTCATGTTGCACCAATTCAGCGAGAATTAAGTGTGTTGTCGAGTATAAAAACCGATCGGCAACAAGAGAAGTAAACAATAAAATACTAGTTTTTCCTGGTACAGAGAAATTTCAAAACTCAATAAACCATTCGCGACGTCAGCGATGTTTTGAAATATCGCGACCAACAATATGGCCGCTGTCGCGTCCGGCGCATTCGCTTCCGAGCACTTGAAATCGACTACAAGAAGTAATTAGCAGAGGCGGCAGCAAACATTGCTAAAACAGTTTCGAATTCATTTATCATGAGAATAGCGGGCTGGGAGTGAATTGCCTTGGTCGTATTACCATTCAGCGTCCAGCGTTAATTATTCATTGGAGAAGACGGTGACGAGATGAATGGATTTTTGTCAACTAATGACCAAAAGATGAACTGTAACAGAAAATGAGTGCACAAAAATGATTTCTGAACTATTTCGACACTGTGGACTTTTCTACCCCAAAGCAATAATAATCCTAATAACAAAAGTTACTGGCAAACCTAATCAGGTACAAACATTTTTTTATCGAAGTGAACACTGACGGATATTTCAGTA
Source organism: Halictus ligatus (assembly GCA_028454255.1). Classification (NCBI taxonomy): domain Eukaryota; kingdom Metazoa; phylum Arthropoda; class Insecta; order Hymenoptera; family Halictidae; genus Halictus; species Halictus ligatus. The sequence goes on along the minus strand of CM052138.1, from coordinate 13,697,159 downwards.
CAAATTTAAAAATCATTTAAATTAGAGAAGCTTCCCCATTGAAGACAGTAGTATACATTTTTGTAAGTATCATAACTACACAATAGAAACATATATACATTTTTTAATTTTAGTTTAATAATAATCATTTTAATCTTATTAATTTTTTTGAGATTTCTCACAGTTTTTACACCAATGTGTACTCAGATGAAAACATTTATTTACCAGTCCCTATTTGATCCGAGTAATGTCAGCAAATATAAAATAAAAAATGTGAGTTTGACCGGAGGGGGTACGTTGAAACAGTAACCCTGAAGAGTAACCCAGATCTTACGCTTGGCAGAGCCGACGGAGGCTGGCCGACGCAAACAATTAGCAAAACGAGAATATAATATGGACGAACGAACGAACAGCCGGTGGACGGTTTGTATATTAGTGAAACCGTGGCGCGGGCGCGCGAGTGGCGGGGAGGAAAAGAGTCGTGGAAGTACACGCAATGAATAATTACGGATAGTCGCGGCGGTGTAAGTAACAAATGATGGATCGTCCGTGGCCGCGGGCGGGGAAATGCGAATTCGAAATTCCCCGGGGTTCCCGGTAAAAATAATGTTCCATCTCGGAGGAATTTCCACCGGCACACGTACACGGAAACGGGGGCCCGGCACACGGTCGCGCAACTATAAGTATTTATCATGGTGAGCGCGAGCGGCAGGCATAGGCGCGCGAGAATAACTGTACATAATATGTACCGAGGCGCAGGAACGCGGGAGATAACGCGAATGAATGATTGTCTGAATTCGTGTCAGAGTGCTGAATAGGGTACGATAACTGATCGTAGGAAGTGTACTGTGGATATCGGGTCTAATCGCCGCCAGAGACTGAACGTTAACATCCATTTGAACGTGTCTACGCGTCGCTACCATGGAGGATCGAACGCCGGAAGTCGGGTCGGCCCGCTTGAAAAACCTCTCGACAATCACTATCGCAGCTCGACAGCCTTCGTATTAGGTTGTTGCGCACGAAATGTCCGATTTACCATTGTTCCCAAGCGATTCGGTAAAAAAGAATACTATCGCTACCTGCAGAATTCATTCTGTGCAGGGGTGTCTTTTCAGGGGTGGATTTTTACATACTTATATTCTCGTTATTGTTACTCCGAGCGAAAAATGTCTCAGAGACAATTTCAATGGAACCGAGTGGAGAAGATTTGAGTGTTATTAGTTTTGCCGTGAAAGTGAAGGTCAACTTTGTTTTTTGGAATAGAATGATGTATTTTTTAATACATCGATGGATGCAGCCCGACAGCTTCGTATTAGGTTGTTGCGCATGAAATGTCCGATTTTACAATACCATTGTTGCCAAGCGATTTGGTATAAACGAATACTATCGCTACCTGCAGAATTCATTCTGTGCAGGGGTGCCTTTTCAGGGGTGGATTTTTACATACTTGTATTCTCGCTATTGTTACTCCTAGCGAAAAATGTTTGAGAGACAATTTCAATGGAACCGAGTGGAGGATATTTGAGTGTTATTAGTTTTGCCGTGAAAGTGAAGGTCAACTTTGTTTTTTAGAATAGAATGATGTATTTTTTAATACATCGATGGATGCAGCTCGACCGTAGTTACAAAGTAAGTATTAACTTACTCGTGTCGAGAAGTTAACAGTTTAGGAGACGTTTCAGTATAAATAATTCCAAGTCGCCATTACTGTCGTACCAAGGCGTTTGCTTGTTCGACATAACAACCCTTCGCGGTTCTTTGCGCAGCACAGGCTGAGACCGTGAAATTGCTAGTGGCAGGAAACGAGAGCATGATTGAAATGATCCTGGGTACGGAACCCGAACTAGAAGGGAAGTACAGTGACGTTTGCCGGTCGAAGATTCGGCCAATTTTATTTTATTATGAATTTCAAAGTGGATCATGGTGAATTTTAATCAATTCCGCGGCTCGTCCTTAATACCGGGACGAGGACGAAAGCCACGGGGACGAAAAATGCGACGTGGCACATCCTGTAACGAGACCGGTGCCCTCGGGACGCTCGGGGGAAAATTCGTTGCTGGCTACCCGAGGCGGGCAGCAAGGCGAGCAGCAAGGAGCACCGGGGATCCTAATGGCGGCGGAGAGATCGCGCGAGACTGATATTCCACCTGGTTATATACTGCCTGACCTGACTGCGCGCGTAGCAAATGTCCGCCCGCTAGCTCCGCAATAAAGCTCCGACGTCACCGGTCCATTATGGTCAGCCTGCCCCGCTGATCTGCGGCCGAATATCAGCCGCGGCGCCCATTTCCATTAGCAGGAAAGACAACGCGAATTCGAATTAGGGTATCGGTCGCCACTGGGCGCCCGTTCACTGGCTGACCAATGATTTAAGTGACGCTGAGCGACAAATGCGGCTTACTTCGATGACGCTTTCGATTTGAATTAATAGAAACACGTATAGGCAGAAATATTTCAGAACGATGACAATATATTTCAAGGTCAGGGTCATGTTTTCACCTTATTAATTTAATCTTCGCCATAACAGAGAAGCTTGTGGCTCCCGTTTCTTGCGATCGATGCAGACGATTTTTCTTTCGCATAAAAATCCCATGTTTAAATATCGTCATTAGTATGTATTATTATTTCCGATTGTTAGGCGAACACTTGATTAATTCCGCTTGCGCTCGACACGAGACGAGTAAACTGGCTCGAGCGGCTTGCGTACACGAACGAAATGCGGAGGATTTCGTCGTGTCACGTTTCGTTTCGTTTGCTCGGTAAATCTAAGTAGCCGCGGTTATGGTCGCGATAAAGCGGTTCCACGAGCAACGGTACGAGACCCTTCGTGACCTGTGCAAACGTGGACGCGCGCGGCTGTCACATTCGCAAACAACGCCGTCCCGATTGTCGCGAATTTTGGCGAACACCGGCCCGGCCTGGTTCCCACGCGCCGCGTTGTGTTTCTTCAATGCTTCGCGGACCGCTTGCGAATTTACTGTGACGAGCCTCGGGGTCGACCTGCTCTCTCTCTTGCGAGACGAATCTTGCAAAATGTTAGGTTGTTGCGTACGAAGTCTCCAATTTTAGAATGTAAATGTCATGAAGCTGCTTGATCGGCAGAAACAGTGCTCCTTTTGCCTCTTTCAGTTTTTTCTAATATTTATTATTTGCACGAAAAACGCTGGCTGGTAATAACTTGAACACCCTGTATATCACTTTCAGGTAGAACGCTAGTCCTTAAGATTTTAATTGGAATAACGAAATATTGACAATTATCAGAACGTGGTGATTGTTCAACGCTGACAATGAATGTTCTTCAGTGCAGTTCTTCAGTTAAGAAAAATCTTCAATGCTGACAATATAGGTTGATTAAATATGATATTGAGCAACAAGTTTACTTGTTTAACGTTACTGTTGGCAATCTAATAATATTGGAATAATAGTATCGGAACTATTGGGGAACAAATGGTGCTGCATCGTCGGGAATGTTTCCTACAAGTGGAAATGTCGATGAATAGTCAGACCTAACCCAGTTAGAGCGAACGAAAAACGCAAGTTCTCGCGGTTGAACTTTCTCCTATATTTCTTGCTTATCTTAAAAGACAGCATGGCCGCTCGCTGTGTTATTGACTCGGAGCGCGACGGTGTAGTTCCCTTACGACAGGATTAACATTTTTCGTAACTTCGATTACCATGTTCTCGCGGCAGACAGTGAAACAAGATAGCATACACTTCGCTGACCTCCGGACGATCTTCAATATGGAAAGTTCACGTTCGCCGCGGAGAACAACCAACGAAATTGTAGACCAGCAACGGCCGACGCCGGTTATCGTAGACGGTCAAAAGCGCACGGCGCAGTCGTTTGTCGCGACCAGGGACGCAGCAAAATTAACGATGATAACTGCGAGCAAATCTTTTGAAGTGAAGGGAACATTCGTTCGCGCTGCAAATGACAAATCCGTTACCCGTTTGCTTTCTCGTGCGATTACGTGTTTTTCCTGTACAGGGTCGTTCGAAGGTCGGCGTTATATACGAGGGAGCAAGTGTGTCACCGTCAGTTACGCGCCGAACGGCTATTTCTAACCTCCTGATGACAATTAATAAACAAACGATCGCCGGGGGAACGTCGTGACTTCGGAGAACACGCAGAAATGCTAGAAAATATATTATCCTCGTAAAAATACAAATCGCGCGATTTTGTCGTCATCAACGCGTATCATCGGAGAGACTTACGAGTCTGTTAATGTCTCTTTAGCGTGATTACACGATTATGCTTTCAACTTCGAATCTTTTGGTTCAATCAGTGAATGATTTTAATTGATTTTTCTTTGTCACTTCGTGACAAATCGTACGGTATCCCACCTAGGCACGTTTCGAAGCATAAAGCCTCAAATTTCATAACCCTGCGTTTAATCTTTTTTTTAAAGATGTTTTTAAGTCAAGATGAACTTATTAACTTAGAATAAAAATATTTGCGCGATCAAATTCTTGTAAAGGGAAGCCTCTAATTTTCGAATAATCAATTCCTGGAGTCGCTAACGTATAATTTAATTATGTAGACAACAAGAGATCAGTGCTTCCCATTATGGAGAACATCGATACATAATTTAGTTCCCTGAGGAAAATATTCTTAATAATTCAAGGAATCCTCATCTGCTTAACTATACACGTCAGTGTCTATCCATGCTAACTAACTTCAATGAGTAAACAAGCGAAATGACTGTCAGGAGTTGTCATGCATAGGTATCGCATACTGGTATCAACAGGTGTTCACATATTTTCGCAACTGCGGCTGAAGTTTTTTCTCGATATATTTAACATACTCATTCTGTACATTACATTACATTACTCTAACAACAATATATTAATCTAGTAACATCTTCAGGACCCAAAACAGAAATTTCAGTCTTTCGTCCTCCTCTTGGCGAATCTCTGCGAAAATAAAAAAGATCCACCTACAGTAAAGATCCACCTTTAATGTATAGTTGTTGGAACGTCAAATGTTTAAAGCATTCGTGGAAAAAATAAATATTCCATAGAAAGATGTTCCAAACCGAAATTTTGCTTCGGACATAAGCGGTTGCAAACGGATGGTGATTGTACAAGTAAATTCTTTATATGCATAAAATAAAAAACGTCATAGAGAATGGGAATATTCTAGGTCGGAAGAAATGTTTATGAAACTGAGATAGCATCGAGTGCAAGGGGTGAAGTTTGTCGAGACTTTCTTGAGCATCTAGGACGCGATTCGCGTCTGCCCGTCGATGACAACGGTCGGCCATCTTGTTTCCTTGAACGGGGCGAATTTACGACGCGAAGACGCGACAACGATACTTACCTAGAATTCGAGTTCTCCGCGAGTCGACTAATAAATGAAGGTTATCCCGAACTTTGCCACCGGTGGCGTTAATTCCGAGCTCTCTCTCTCCCTCTCTCTCTTTCTCTCGCGACGAGGTCCGCGAAAATTAGATTTATCTCGATCCGTCGCGGGCCCCGCAAAATTATATCCGCGTAAATTCTGCCGGCGCGAAGGCACGCGCGGCCATACGGGTGCGTATTTTTTGCCCGGCGTCCCGCCATGTTTCCCTGGAGGAAACCAACGTAAACCGCGCGGTCCACCGAGAAACCCTAACTTCGTCGAACACGGAGGGAAACGTACGGACAAGTTCATTACCGTTATCGATTTACAGGTAAGGGGGCCGACTCGCAAGCAAATCACGTCGCGATTTAGTGGCTACGTCATGCTCGTAAAACGCGCGAGAGGAGTATGTCGCTCTGATGCCTCGGCAGAGATCCCGGGGTTATTCGTTATTGACGCTCTTGCACAGTTTTCTTCGGGCCCGGAAACGGTACATGTCCCGAAGACATGTCCCCTGAAGATGGAGGAGCTAGTCGACGCAAGTATATACATAACCAGTATAGCAAGGTATGCTGTTGCTCAAAACTGACCCTGCACTATGGAAACGTCCGTTCAGAGGAGTTTCGCACGAACGTGGATATATTCGGTAACCTGTCGGAGATATAAAAGAAAAAGTGAAATAAAAACTTTTAATGTTTTGTCGGAGATGTGAGAAATTTTCACAAACCACCTCCATCGCCTGCAGTTTCCCGACGTTCCAGCCGGCCGCAAAGAACGCTAATACCTCCAATCTAACTTTCGAGATTCTTTGAACTCGGCCCCGTCGCTTGGGCCATCTCGTTTTCTCTCGAAATTCGTAATCGAGTGTTAACGGAATGGCTCGGATCGATTCCAGACGCATACAGGGATAACAGGGATAAACGGGAGCAACCGGCCACATGTTGATCGCGCCCGTAACGATCGCAATAACGACGATCCCCATTTTTGCCAATCGAGTACCGCGTTTCCGCGCGCGATCGTGGTAGGGGGAATGTAAATTTCATTTGTTCGAGCACAGTCTGGGAAATTCGAGAAGACAAGCGGCGGCCCCGCATTACCCGCAACGGTATAATTTATATGCAACCGTGTATCATTATCGTTTCAACGTCGAGCACCACTCGCGGTCTATTTAAACGATCCGACGGAATCGATCATGCAGCCACTGACGCATTCGTGCGGCCTGAACTGGACGAAACTCGACTTCGCGTCCAAATGTCTCGGAAACAACGAAAATTGCGATAAATGTTGGCAAATACAGCTGTTCTATTTACTTTTTATTTGTCAGGCGTCTTTAAGGTCACTTGGGGGTCAACTTGCTTTCTACAATTAAAAAGTATATATTTTCTCATTCTACAAGGAAAATGGAGAAACTTTTGTATGGAACATTTTTTTGTCAGGCTTCCTGCTAAAAATATATTTAATAAAATAACAATTTATTTTAGTTTTGCTGCTTAACGAGTAGGGAATGCGAAATTAGGTGATGCAAATGAAACATTGTAAATGTTTCTGGTTGTATTAAACGGCAAGGTAAAATCAACAACAATTCCATTTGTTTATGCTAGTTTTGTTATACAAAGATTCGCAATAGCACACAATTTATAGGTATTGTAACTGGATTATGATACTCGTCGTTTCTTTCATGTAAGTTTTACATTTTTTGGAGAAGTGCGTAACCCTAACCTAAATTAATTAGACATAGAGAGTGTAAAGTGCAAACTAACCTCCCGGTAATATTTTCTACAACAACAGTACAAACGAAACAGTTTTCTTTGACAAATAAGGTAAGCTTACATAACAATACACCCCTCCTAAAATGCAATGTATAGCAACAACACCAAAACCGCCACAGGCAATGAGGTTATGTCGGACCGCCACAGGCAATGAGGTTATGTCGAACCGCCTCAAGCAATGAGGTTATGTCTACGTAAATGTGCGCATACGACAGACCGACTTGAGAAATTAGACAGAAAATTTACCGAGGTATTTAACCCTTTACACTGAAAAATATTTTAACTCCAAAACGAAACATTTCTTCCGACCTAGAATATTTCCATTCTACATATTTTTTTCATCTTATACGTACAAAAATGACGCAATTTACTCGAACAATACTGAAGCGTTTAGTAACTCATTAAATACGAACAAATTTAATAATGTAAAAAATCTTTTTAATAATGATACAGCAATTTCGAGTGCTAAGGGATAACATTGAATGCCCCAAAATAAATATCGCTGCAAAGTATAAAAATACTGTAGAACATAACTGGTACAGGTTCACAGTTTCACGAAGGCGTACACAAATTCTCAGGTTCGAACTTTGAAAATTCGTACCAATGCCGAACGTTGCTGTAAAATCGCGCCACAGTGCGCCGGCGCGGCGTTATCATAAAATATTTCGCGTGGCCATGGTTCGCGCTCTCGCACAAAGGCGCAAATAAAATGACGCTTTGAAAAACGCGCATAAATTCCGGCAAACGGGGACTCGGTCCGGGGGCTGTGTTTTACGTAATCCCGCGGGGCATCCACTTTAGAATTAATGGACGCCGAGGCTGAGGCCGGCGCAGCAATGTTTCATGTTGCTGCGCGAGTCGAAAAGGAGCCCGCAAAAACCAGCCTGATTCAATTGCGAATTATCTTGACGATGATGCCCGGTATTAACCCTCCGGTGATCACGGTGTGTTCCACAGGGGCGGAAGGATCTTTTCAAATCCCTGTCTTGTCTTTCTTTTTCGAAAGGAGCAACCTACCGTAGGCAGATAAACTGCTCCGAACCATAATCTCGTATCAAGTGACGATTTTCCAAGATGCAACGATTTCTATGTCCTTCCAGTCCTTACTGCTAAAAATGTTTCACACTCTTTTTCTCTGGGACCCTTAAAACCCATAAAGGATGAAAAATCTGTCTGCGTGTCCGAGTACCCAGAAAAATTCTAAGTTCGAAAGAATGAAACACAAAATGGTGTCCCATATTTCGCTGCTGTCCTACACTGTTTCGCAGGACAGGTAGCCGAAAACCGTTTGTCGCAGGAAAATGAGAGACAGGTGTCTCTGTGTCGCGCGGGAAACGGGATATCCTTTGACGCGAGCGATCCCGCCGCAGCCCGGCCCGAGGGCCGCTCGCGGTATCAATTAACATATTATAAAGACGACGGGGCGTTCCGTGAATTATCATAATTCCTCCATTACGTCTCAATTGTAATTACCTATCGGCGCGGTATCTTAATTATAAATCTATTTGCCGCCCACTTCCTTGAATTATCAATTAGGGGTGGGGGGATCGGCCGTGATTCGCGGCGCTCGCGGCGGCAATTAGCAGCGGACAACACCGCGATATCCGCCGGAAACGGTGGCACCGTCGCGGGAAAAAACACGGAACGCCCCTCGAAATAAATTCAATTACCATCCTGCTTGTTCCCGTTTCCCGGAAACGGTTCCATCAACGCGAACATACTCTCGAGACCGTCCGAGGAGGGCACCCCGCCATGGAAGATTAAAATTTATCGGCGCAATAAAAATTTTCGTCAGTAACTCTTAAATACATTGAAAATATCCTCCCAGGGGATATTTGGCAACGCCTTGACTTTACTTTCGTATTTTTTAATACTAAAATTACAAATTGGCGATGTTATATTGGCTATCACCATCTTTGGCTGATTCTTCTGAGATGGCGGTCAGCACCAAAAATTACTGGAGCATAACAGGTAAAAATTTTTATGTGAACTTAAGAATAAATATTTTTCGATATAAAAGTATTTCTTTCAAATATTTAATTTTCTTACTTTCCCACTGAGTTATTAAAACACGCCACCATTTTGTAAATAGACTACGGTTGAACAACCGGTTGAAAATGGCAACCGTCCAAAAACAAATATATAAGTTATATAATTTTGATTATTTTTACTTTCAAAGAATTACATGTGTTCGTCGAATACCCATAAATATGCGTGCGAAATTCCAACGCGAAAGATTCAACAGTTTCCGTGAAACAGAATCCGTAAAAATTCGTGGAAAAGCGGCCCCGACAAAACCAGAAGACCCTCTTGAAGAGCGAGAGGGGAGCGGAGGAACGCCGAAGAAATGTAAATTTGCAGAAAACAGTGTGCTGATAATGTTACGTTGCGCGCGGTGTTTGTCGACGAACGAGTATCCGCCACTTCGTGGATCTCGCGGTCGGAACGTGGGAACTGCCGGCAAACGCGATCCCTTCAAAATTCGTTTCGCAAACCCCCGAACCACCGACTTACGAAATGCCCTTGTCCGATCGCTTCCGAAAAGTTCTCGTCTCTTTTCGAAAACCACGAATCGAGTCTCCGTCGTGGTTCAGCGATCTTCGACGCGGCTTCTGAAAGTCTGGCCGCCATTTTCCAATTTCCTAGCCGATCCACCGGCCGCTATTAAGTCCTGAATTACGATTCCTCTGAACTCCTGACCTTTCGATTAATGTCCGGGAAATATTAATGCCTTATGCATAGTCCACTGGTACGCACGGTGTACCGGCGGCATCATCGATTAGGTATAATTAGAATGCGGATCTCCGTGCAAATTCTCGTTGCCGAATAGCGATCGGTTAAAATTGGAATTCGGTGAAGTTGGAAAAACATTTTTCATAAGGCAAAGATACTACTGAAATTCTTAATAAAATTATTTCTGATGCAAGATTTAAAACAGGAAACAGCTAAATGAAAACTGTCGCAGTAATTCTGAAGAATCTCACGCGTAAATTTTTCTAGGAAAAGGAAGAAGAAGAGGAAGATTTCGAAGCTCAACTTTGAGAGCAAAATTTTTTCGACAGCTCAGGGGATTGGCTGAAGGAACGAGCGAAATTATCGGGTGTGTTTTCAGTAGGAAGTGTCAGCCAGGATGCCGGCAAACATGCTCGAAAATGAAAGCCTGCATGTTAGAAGAGCGACTTACATGGAACGCGCGAAGCAGTTCCCGAGTTCCGTTACAGAAACGCGTCAAACTATGTACGACGAAAACAACAATCCCTGTTATCGCGCGGCGCCCTTCAGGCTACGTGCTCCACGGGAATAGCATCGGTAACAAACTCGACGTATAACGCCACGCGAGGTACGTGTAACCGTGAATCCGCGAAATCGATGCCACGTCGAACGATGATGACTCGAAATTAGGTTGGATTGCTGTTCCGTAGTCGCTCGGAAATATTGGTCCCCCGAGTCGGGTAACTATGTTACTCCGCGAACTCGGTTCTTGTTTCGATCCTGATCCTCAGATCCGCCGCTTTGTGGACCTCAGCAATTTACATTGAATGCGTAAGTGAAACCAGAGAAAGGAGGAGGATACATAGTTTTGGCATTTCTGTTTTCAATCTAGAGACGCTGTACAGAACGTGCTAGCTGTTAAACTTCGCCTCGGGAAACCAACAATTTTTCACTTCTTTCTATGTAGTCTTGTAGATTTTGACGAGGAAATGCGGAAAATCCAATTTTGAATCCCAGGAGATCGCTAGGTCAAAAGTTATGCGTGTGTAAAGGGCTCCGCCCTGTTGTCACGAGCGATTCGAGAATTCTTTCGCATTTAGAGTAGTTTGCTTCGCGTTTCTCGAGAAACGGAAGCAAGAAATCAAGAGCGCCAGTTATAATTGCAAAACTTGAAAGAGTTATTAGATTGCTCCAAGGTCGAACAGAAAAGCTTTGCCACGCAAAAGCGCTCGTCGACTGATTAAACGTTGCGGGAATAGTCGCGTTTTGTGAAAATAATTTTCTCGACGTGAAATTTTCCTCGGCGCAGGGTCGAGTGATCAAACTGTTATGACAATTCTATCCGCAGAGGTGAAGGGTTTATCAAATAGCGATGGTCGGAGAAATAATTTCGATTAAGTGGTTCCTCGCGCAACTTTCTACGCACCATTGCTGAAGAAGAGTGGTGGGACCTCGCTGCTATAAAAGAGTGTGCACGAGCGACAGACTTCAGTTCTCGTCGGGCTCTTCTAACCGGACGAAGCTCGACGTTTCCTCTCTCGTAGGGGTTCGAATAGATCGTTGTTTTATTTAAGCTTATCATAGAAGATTTTTTTATGAAATATCAGAATTTATATACAGGCGTCAAAAAATGAAATTCTACTTTTATTCATTTTTACCCCTGTTGCTGTCCCTGTTCTTGCATTTCGACTTTGATACTTCTACGAGTACATTGAATATATTGCATTAATTTTATTTTCAATGTACCAACTTGTACATTAAGCGAACTTGTTTGAAAAATTTGTAATGTAACTATTACATTGTATTACTGCTGCCTTCTTCAAGACTAAATATTTTTCATACGCTTTCTACAAAAATTGTCTTGATACAAGCAGGTTAAGCTCTTCTTGAAAAATTTGATAATTCATCGTCATTCTTGGATCATTTCAACCTTTCTACCCTTACAAATTGCAACTGCAGATTGTCACCATAATTGCGCACAATTCGCAGTCTAGTAATTATATAGAAGGAAGCAATTGTGCTCGCAGACGCGTTTAACGACTTCAAGGCGGGGTCGATCAACTATTAAATTCAGAAAATCTTCGTTCAGTTCTTCAAAGAAGACGCGGGGCACAGAGCGGTGTCCCGTGGATTGAGTTAAGCCACAGTCAAAGAGCTTTATTGAACTGCTCGGTTTCTTGGAAAATGTAAACTACTTGGACGGATACGGTTAGAAGCGATCGCGAGAATCTTAGAGAAACTGCCGAACGGTTCTACGCTGTAATTAATTTGTCCAGAAGCAAGGTGGACGCGCGAGCTAGAACCGGAAATAGTCAGCAACTTTCCGGAAACTAAATTATAACTGGACGGAACTTACGCAAGCTAGGATCTACCAATCGCGTTCCGAACAATTCCATTAAGTAACTACGAGTACGAAAACGCGGGGAAACTATATCGGAGAGTCGGGTTTCGTTCACTTTAATTTCACTTTCGGAACTATCAGCACCACCCTAGCTCAACTTGACTCTCAGCCGTGACGCTACGGTACTCTGCGAGTGTACCGTGTCGGTGTGAAGAAGAGTCGTTTCCAATTTTCGAAAACTAATATAATGGTTCCGTTACAAAATACCGCGGTGCTCCTCTAACTTCGCGAGTTCACGACCAAGACGTTCACGGTCAAACACAAGAGAAATCTTAAGAGAAAAAAGGGAAGATACATTTTCATTTAACTTTCGTTGCGCAGAATTGATTTGGGCAATTTTTATTTTGCACACAAATCCGCAAGTAGTTATCGTTAAAGATTAAATCCAGGCTTTATGGCAGAATTATGTTATATGGGAAAGACGAAAAGGATTTAAAAATACTGTTTTATCGTATCTAATTTATCAACATTATCGAGAGTAGAAATAAATTTCCATTTAATACCCGCTTCCGGCAATAGGCGACGAAATTGAGAAGTGAAATGCAAAACGGCGAAACGATCCAACAGATTTATGAATTCTGTTTTATTATATTCAACGCGTTAAAACTATTCGGGAAGAAAAATAAATATCCATTAACTCTCGTTTCCTGTTGTTGGCCGATAAAAACAAGCTTTCCAGACCAAGAAGAAAGTGATTTCCCTGTTCGATTTTGTTGCTTGTGTGTCGAGGGATTTGAATAATCATTAACTTATTCAATATTAACCGAAATGGAACAGGAAAATATTTTCATTTAAATAGCTGTAATGGCTGCGCGAAGTCAATCGGGGTAAAAAACCCATTTCTGCGCTTGATTTATGAACCGTCCACAGTCCGAATCGATTAGCCTCCTTTCGAATTTTTTTTTTTACATTTTACTGCCGCAACGCTCGACGGATGCTTAAATTTTTCCATTTAAAATAATGATCAGGATTAATTCTGCCTTTTTGAAGGACGGGAATAACTTGAAAACCATTAGTTTATAACATTTCTCAGAACCTGATGATTTAACCAACTTATTAATACCAACCACCATCATAAAAAAAACGATACACAATTTTATTGCGGGTTCATATTCTTACAATTGTCAAATATATTTAAAAAATGTCATTGGTCTGTTTCAAATTACTGGCAGCGACGCTACAACGGGCGCCATTTTGAACCTCGAAAAGTACCTGTTTATTATAATTTTTTGATCGCAAAAATCTTTTTCACTTGTTCTGATGCTGAATAATGTACACTTAAAGTGCCGAAAGGATTTACGCGTCGGACTCTTTGGAAGAAATTCCCAAAAATTGATAAACAAAATAACCGGTTCACAGAAACGCCTCCCCGGATGGGGTAGGGGGTTGGGGGAGGACGGATGATTATCTGCAGGGGAAAGCTTAACAAATCGACGAACCGTTGCTTCAACAACACTCCGTCCCGTCATCCATCTGCGTTTCCTGCAACGACGCTTCAGCTTGTTAACGCGGCCCCGCGTTAGCAATTAGAAGTTTCGCCAAGTCGCGAACCGAGCTTCGAGAAACGCGGGACCGGAAGTTCTTTCGCGACCCCCCGCTAATTAAATTGTTTAACGGGAAAACAAGAATAAACGGCCGGTTTCATTCATGGCGAACGGGAACGTTGCGTCAGGATCAATTAGCGAAACTCGGTGTCTGCTTTGAGTCGTCCATTCTGAATCCTCTGAAATATCCGAGCAGTTAGGAGGCTGGAAATTTTCGGAAATTAGACTGCTCCCATTAGTCAGTTTAAAACGATACGGTCCTCGTGAATTGCCACACGTGCTTGCTCCTGGAAACGCGCCGTTCCCCAATTATGGTTGTATTTTCGTGACTCTCCGTCTCAGAGCTGGTCAATCTGACTTGGAGGAGTGGGGGTAGCTCTGGCAAGGCGTGCAACAAATCCACGCAACCTTTCTCGGAGGGGCGTGGCTTCGTGCCCGGAGAGGCGTGGCTTCGGGCAGACGCTGAACAGTTATAACGTAATAAACTTTCTAAAAATCAACTGCTTCAAAAATCATATTCACCAGGGATAAATGCAAAGTGCTGCCTTTCGGTTTAAATGAAATAACAAACACAAAAGACATTGGATTCGTACTTATGAAAAATTGGACTGATCAGTTGGCGTCTTGTTAAACTATAAATTAAGTAGTGGGCCGCTGTCTTTAAGAAGACTTAAGTAAATAATTGTATAGATTATTGGAAAATGAAGGCAGCTAAAAGACTTCATCTTCAGCTATCAGCTCGGTGGTATATCCAAACCTCTCCGAGTATATACTTCCGATCTCCTCGGATGCAATTATCGACGGTAAATTTTCAAATTTTCATTTCATCATCCACGTCGCATCAGCATCCCAGTTTATGCAGCAAAAATGAGCTCCTGAATTCCCGCGAGCTAGTGTACACGATCGTTTTCGCCGGTAAAAGTAAGCCAGAAAATTGAAAGGACGAGAGGGGAAGATGGAGAAAGAGGGAGAGAGAGAGAGAGAGAAGAGAAGAAAGCGTCTCGATGGATAACAGACTAGAATGCTGCGTCTTCATTCTTGACGTACACTGAATAAACGGGCACACGTTTTCTGTGTATGTAAGGCAAAGGTAAGTGATATGGAACACCTGGCACCAAAAGCTTGCTGAAAATGGAGAAATTTGTTTCTTTTATTGAAACGTGTGTAAGAATACAAAGGATGAGAAAAAATAACTAATAAACCATCTTTAGACAGTCCAGAACAAGCCCATTTAATAACACACCGTACAAAAATAATACTCTTCAGCTTGGTCTCCCACTTTTCGGTGAAAAGTCTAAAACATGAAAAATCTTCTTCAAGTTGCAACGAATTTTTCTAAAACATTTTCTACGGGGTATTTTTATTAAATCGTATCTACTATACTTCGATTGGCTGGTTATTCATCGGTATGTTTTGTAATATTAAACTCATTAAAGCGGTTATTTAACGACAAAGTGGAAGAGCATTCAATCACCTTCTTTCTTGTCCTTTTCAGTTACTCTCCCATACAAGCGGCATTTATCGTACGCGTTTGAAAATTGATATGACGATACGAAGTTAACATTATACGAAAATAACAGCTAGATTGAATACACGCGACCTCTCAGAACGAGCGCGAACGGAACGACACGGTCGCGTTTCGTTTTCAGCGGGGTATTGTGCGGCTCTCTGATTACCCACGCCGATAACCGATCCGCGGGATCTATAATTTCACCGGCTCGGCCGGGATCGAACGAAAACTATCGCCGTTTAATGGAACGCGTTCGCACGTATTCGCGGAGGATCCTCGTGAAAGCGGCGATTATTAGAAAGTTTCCGCGGCCGATTGTTCCGCGGCGAGCCGCGGAAGATTCGCAACTGGAAGTTCACGGTTATTAGCCACCAGACGAATTTTCGCGCCAATGCTTTCCGGATTGGAAGGTCAATTTCTCCCGGCTAAACATAGATTACAGCTTCCTTCTCGCCTCAACGCGGCGATTAGTCGAACGCTTCCTCGTCTGGCACCTGTATCTCCAAGCCCGTACGAGTTGTCCCATAGATGGTGGAGAGGGTTGATTCCGCGTGACGAAATAAGTCGAAAACGTGAAATAAACTTTTTTCTTTCGAGGCTCTGTTTTCGAGAAAATTAACGCTGAATTCTCAAGTGAGTACTGAATTCTGTTGTAATTGCCACAATTTTTCTATAATTATTAGAGGTTGTATCATCTCCCTAGGAAGATAAAAATGTCATTTACTTTGTTAACCCCTTGGTCTACGATTGCTTTCACAGCATTTTAATCCGAAAAATGTCACGAACAAGTTTGAGAAAGTCCCATAAAGAAACAATGAAAAATGCAGAAGTTTTGTAACTGAATTAGTAGTGGTTTACTATTTCAAAGTGGAGGGGATAGGCGACCTGATTAAGATCGTGTAGCTCAGTTCGGCTTAGATCGAGACTTTGCTGTAGAGTGTGTCTCAAAAGTTTCCGTAGTATGCCCGCGTGGCTAAGAGCAACATCGGCCGTCGCCGAATGAAAAGTTGGTAAACGTGGATATCGTTAAAAAGTTGTAACAATTTATTCAAGTATAACGGGACCTCTTTACGACTGCGTACAATTGGTTCTTTTCAGGTACAAAAGAAATCCTTCAGCCGCGAGAAAAGTACTTCTTCACCTGTTGAAGACGAACGAAACTTTATTCGAAGGTCCGTGCATTATCTTGAATTCTTTTTGCCTCCTTTACGAGCTAAGAATTCTTTCAGACCCGAGTCTATCTACATAAAACTGCGCTACAGGCTCGCTCGTATCTGCACCTTTTACCTCCGCCGAAAGAAAGGCGTGCACTCCGTTTTATTGAATCCTTTTAATCAAAAGTTAAAATAATTTACTCTCGTTAATCTTTCGCCGTTCCATTTGCCAGCTCGCTGCTCCATTCTCCGTAACGCCTTGTGTGTTCTTTGAAAATACACGGAGGATCTTCCGACGGTATTTTAACCGATCCCATTTTACATATTGACTTGGACAATTTCAGATTTTGCCTATATTAGCCTGGACAAAGAAACCTTATGTCAAACATTTATTCAGTCGGAACGTGCAATTTTCCAAAGGATTTTATTTTTAACTTTCAGAGAAAGTTTGCGCTTCTACAATCAACAAATCGTTGCTCTTTCTCGTCTTTCCGAATTGTAGCGATTTCCTTGTATACGTCGCCAAGGCCTGGACGACAAATGTCGCAGAGTTATCCCCACTACGGTACCCCGTGAGGGGCCAAGAAGACCTGGAGAGACCTTGGACGAGGGGGAGTGTCTCCTGCACGATACACGTCGCTGGCAAGACCCGTGTCGTGGACATGTATCGAGAATTCGCTGTATTTATTTGTTTTAAGGTAAATTTCAAGATGTGCAACGTCCAAAAGAATGTCCACGGTTGCGAGCAACTGTGTTATGCAAGAAGCAAATGTTCGAGTTAAACGAGGAATTGCGTGAACCGCGTATGATCAACGAGGCAGCGCGCGCGTTAATTTCCCGGGGCGGTGTACAAATCCGGAGCGGCAATCTTCGCATTCGCGACACGCTCGACGCGGGCCGGCTCTCCGGCAAAAATTCAGTTTCGCAACGGGCGCGGTGGAGTAACAGGTCCGCGATTCGATCACGGCCATGTCCACAATCGGAACACGCGTCCCGATTCCCCGGGGACGCGGCCGAAACGTTTTCGGATATTCGCTGGCGCGAAAATTCGTTCTCGCGCGGAACTGCAGCCGGCGAGTCGCACAGTGGTGCGAGCGTGTAGGACGATTGGACGATCGTATATTGGAAAACTTCACGTCTAAATATCTGGAAAACAACGCGGTTTCCGGGAAAAATATTTAACACAAAGGTCCCACGGTTCCGGGGAGGAAATACCGCTATCCCATTGATTTTGCACTTTTTGAGCGTCTTCAAGGTTATTTGGAGGTCAATTTGCTGTT
>CM052138.1:13628976-13676522 GCA_028454255.1 Halictus ligatus | reverse complement strand
ACGATAAAGCTAGAGAACACTTACTGTACGTACATAAATATGAAGCGTGAAGTTGGCTGAAACGAATAACTTTAGGACACCGTCAATTGTTTCAAACAACACAATGGAGGTAGAAGCGAATGAAACAATGGAGGTGATGGGACTCGAACAGGACAAATTCGAGTGTATGTTTTGTTAGAACGTGACGGAATGGGAGGCATTGTTATCGAATTAAGTGCAATAATTTAGGAGCGCCGACGTACTATTCGCTAAAATACCTTTTTAACACTAGATTTACGGGACTCGTCAAAATGAAGGATTTAAATTGCGAATATTGAGATTGTAAAAATGCCGCCATGAGCAATTATTTAACGAATTGATTTCTTCGGGTACATATTATTTAAAGAATGACCAGAAACTTTGATCGATAAATTCGTGTTATTTTTATAAAGTAATGTAAAATAGTCATTTTTATGCTCCGTGAACCTGGTGTTAAAATCGTGAAATGGAGAAAGGACTTTTCGTTCGGCTCCTATCTTTAACGCAGAAAATATTTATTTTGCGTGAAAATTATTTTGCATGAAAAGTGGCAATGTTGGTTAGGATTTCGGCGACACTGTGCGTCGGTCTCGTTTCGGATTCGAACATCGCATACGCGCCTGCCTAATAGATTCCAGTGGCGTTCTCCTCGTGTTCTTCCACGATATCGTTGCATCTGTAGCAAACAATTACGACGTAACTCGGAGGATCGCTGCGTTCTCGTACGTTTGACGGTGATGCGGTTAACCCGTCGGCAAACAGGATTTCCTCGCGGTGTCCGACGCGGAATTCCAGCGCGACTATTTGCTCCGGGGCCGAATTATAGAATTTACCGCGGCGTCCCATCTAATGGCTCGTCAGAACAATGGTATCGACCGGCCGCGCCGAGAGGACGCCCCTGGATAAATCAAATTTACGAGGGCCCGTGGAAAATGGACGATACGCGTAAAAATACGCGACAGACCTGGACGGCCGGGCGATTCGCGCGGGCATACGATATATCGCCGCGCTACACCATAGTCGTGCCATTTGCCGAATCACTATTCCCGCCCGCTCTCGGGCAGACGCGAGCGCGAATTGCCCTGTGGGGCACTCTGACGGCTTTGTCAAAATTTGGAGCAAGATACGTGCTCAGGAAACGCTAGGCGGACGAGTCAGGATGCTCGTGACGGGCAAGAGAGATTCTGCTGTAATTTCTGCTTCGATGCATTGCCCTCCCCCCGGGGGAGGGGGGAGTCTTAGCCACTCCCTCGTCAGCCTAGTGATTCCTCATTGGAGGCTAAAATCATTGTAATAAGGAGAGGAATATTTACACTAAAGAGTCACTGCGATATTTAGAGACAGGTTTTTAATAGGAAGAGTCTAAGGTGGATAATTGAGAGCAATCAAACCACGCCCCCTCGGGGAGATGGTCATAGATTGTCTTCTATAGGTATTCTCCATTTTTTAATTTCATTAGTCATAGGAATTTAATTTCTAAGGAAAACGTCGGTGACAGAAAAATTGTCTTACACTCTTATGCGAGATAGTAGGCGTGGCTTCGTTGGCTCCGCCTTCCACGGAACAGTGGAACAGAGACCCACAGAGCTATTTAACTAATCTCTGGATTAGTAATCTATGCTTCTGTACATTATACTAGAAAAAGTAGCGATACAGAACTGTCTATCTTGTTCTCGCAAAGTCGTGAGTGGGCGTGGTTTTGCTGCTCTCTGTTTCGGTGGAGCCAGGGCAACGTCGTAAAGAGCAATCTAAACGACGTTTAGATCAGTAAATCTCATATTAATCTGAATTTCTATATTCCGCAATAAAAATCAAAGCGATAAAGCATCTTACTCCCTCGGGATAGAACACTCAAAATGGGCGTGGTTACGTTGCTCTCGACTCCAACGGAACCAGCACGGTGCTCCACAAAGCAATCTAAACAATATCTGGGTCAGGGAATCTCATGACCTCCTGCGTTCCTACGTTTTATACTGGAAGAAATAACAATAAAAGGCCATCCGTCTTGCTCGTTCAAGCCAGATCGCCCAAAGTGGGCGTAGTTTCTCCTGATTTCAACCGAGCCAGAAAAGTGCTGCACGAAGCAGTGAAACGATGAACCTTCACGCTCGTGTGAAATCATTCTTCATCGCAGGAAACACAGAATTGAATTCTCGGTGCTCCAGTTTTATTTCATCGACCGAAAACATAAATGCAGAGCCTGCTCCGGCCCACAGGTATGCTCAGAAAGTCCCTTGTCTCTAAATGGAGCCCCGGCACAGAATCGTTCCCCTCCGACGAGCATTTGAATTCTATTAACGATCGAAGCGACTCATTTACCGAGGATCCGAGGGCATAATCATTTCTCCTGTGGGTGCCGTGATTTATGCGCGGATAATGTCTATTTGAACGCATCTGCGTGCCTCGGCGTGTTATTTGTGTGATTTTCCACTGAATTACTGATCACTGCTTGCCAGTGTCGCCGGATGAGGGGAGGGTGCACGAATTGGGGGGAAAAAGTTACCCTCTCTCTGCCAGTATGCACGACGGAGACGTACCGGGTCACGTGACCGAGCCCCGGCGGAAGGATAGCGCGCTGGAAGGGGAAGTTAGAGTGGCGGGACAAAAGACTTGATGTGGCGACACTGCTGTGTGGCGGCTAGTTCCTAGACTCGCCACCAGAGGGACAAATGGTCGACCCCTTTCCCGCTGCTACCTGATTCGTCACCGATCACTATATATACTGTCCTCAACCGCCTTCCAATATCCCTCCCTCGTGCACGTAGGGTTTTGGAACGTTACCTATAAATCCATTCATGTACACTGTACCGTCGTAAAAATCCTCTGCGAAGGGACATCTGTAGAACCGTGTGAAGGTCAAAATTAAACTCTAGCCACCATATGTGATAGATGATCACTGATAAACCATGGCCACCATAGAAAAAGACCTAGCATAATTTAGTGTAGTGGAAATCCGAATAAAACTCAGCACATGCTGAACTGTGTAATAAACCACCTTCGGAAGGGGAAAAAACTACTCCCCCAAAAAATATCCCAGCGCCTCAGTTAGGGCCCCGCTGGATGACTTGCCCCCTGACGAGTCCTCCAGTTGACCTTAGGATGAAACGAGGACACGCGGCATTTTTCCGGTGACACGGGCACTCGCAGCTGGCATCACAGAAATGATGGATGGTCGAATGACAGAGACCGACGCAGATTTCCATGCTCTTCGGGAACTACGGTTACGATCGGTACATTATGTATTAGACCGGGCTGCCCGGTCCGTGCCTACGCATAGATTTCGCGGCGAGCATCCTCGCGGGCTACTTCCACGGTTCCTCTCGGCTGAGTGTGTGTCCCCACTGAAAAGTGTCCTCCGTCTAATTATACATGCGCGCAGCGATTACACCGTCGCTCGTAGTTGCAGATGTAATAGCCGCATACATTAGCTGCACACGCCAGCATGAATATTTCATCTGTCGCCGTGCGAAACATCGGCCCCCGACCGAAAATACGAATTGTTCGAGTTTTTTCGGAACCCCCTGTCGAGGAATTTTGATCGGGAAAACGCGGCCGTAGAATTCTGCCGAGGAATCACTGGACTCCCCCGTTCACATCGATCGAACTGCAGCACGTTGTCCCGAATTCATAACTCCGTAATTAGGCTGCAGAATTTGGGAACGAATTCAAATATTCTGCACCCTGAGAACAGGTAAGCAATTCGTTTCTTCAATCAAAGAAGAATTTTCTCATTTTTTAAAACGCGAGTGAGGTGAAAATATTTTCTAAATTTGTTTGTCCCACATTTTTTAATACACTTTCCTGATTCCTTATTTATATATCAATTTAAATGAAAATCCAATGTAATTTATTCATTGTTCTTCTCGAAGCAGCAACTGTATAAAATAGTATGTCAAAAACAATGTTATAATTAATGTCACCTACGGGATTCGACTAACTTTGTAAAATTCCTAATAGAGTTTTCAGTATATTTTAAAACACAGAGTAAAACGAAAATAATTTATTTAACAAAGTAAACACTGCTAGGTTGAGATTTGACGTTTTCTGTACGTCTAAAATTCATAAAACATATTTGTTGATAATAGCGATAACGTTTGATCTCTTCTGTGACTCGCAAACACTTGATCGAACTTCCACAAAAGCACCGTAAACAAATATAAAAATATATTGCCTAGAGAGAGAGTTATTTGTCCGTGTAACCACATAATTATATAAATTTAAAAATTTACATAAAAATTATGAAATTGAACCGTACCCGGGGAAACATCGTGGAACAACAAATATATTACTTTGTGAAATTTCTTGTCACATAAAAATACATTGCATTTCATTTCCATATAAAAGTGCACGTGACGTTATGGGTCGACCCGATGGAGTCGTAAAAATTCATGTTTAAGCGTGCACAAAAAATTGGGTCGCCGGATAAATGATTGAAACGTCGGTCATCGCGTTCCGGAAGAATTTTATCTCGATCCATTAAGTCTCTTTAATGGATCGGCGTTTTTAATTGAACGCATTTTGTCAGGATAGTCGGGCGAGCTGGTTTCTAAATCAAGTTAATCTTCACCGTAATGAATTTACATTACATTGTTACGGACGTGATTCGATGATTTTCGCGATAGCGTCTCCCCGGCCTCGCAATAATTGCCAGCTTGCGGCCTTGGTGCCGCGGGAATAAATTTTTGTATCTTGATAGCGCAGAAGTTAGGGCCCGCGATAGAATCTTTACGTCGCGCCCTAAAAACGCGGCATATTGCTTGTTTTATACGAGAAAAAGGAACATTTTATCGCGAGATCCCCGCGTTGATACGCGACATCTTCCGAGAACGTGTCGGGAATGAAAAGGGCTGAAAAAAGTTCTACCCGCTCGCGGCGGATTCGCGTAATTTACATGTCGTTGCGGTTTATCAAAAGCACAACGGATCTTATTCATTAGCAACCATCCATAACTCGCGCCGTGACTGCACTGTCTCGCGGTGCTCGCTGCAATTAATAATAACGGCGTAAATCAAGGTGATAATATCTGAGACACCATGCACACTGATTTCTCTGTATATGTCGCCGAGGCCTAGAGGACAAACGCCGCGGAATTATCCCCACTACTCGAGAGGCCTCGGACGCCAATGTAAACATGTCTCCTGAACGATACGCGACGCTGACAGGACCCGTGTCGCTGACATATATCGAGAATTCATTGTATACACTTGCATAAGAAGCAAACGTATCAAATCGGGAGAATCAAATTTTCTCGAACCACACAGCACTCTCAAAAAACTCGTTCCGACCGTTTTTACCATAGCGGCGTTAATGCTCCGGGGTCTGCTAATCACTATTCGCCTAATCTACCGATCAGAAACAAACAAAGCGATCAAATTACCGACCGATAATATCGATAGGTTTACGGGACCGGTCAAAATGACGGATTCTGATATTTGTAAATTGCGAAAATACTGAGATTGTAAAAATGCATCTACGAGCAATTATGTAACAAGTTGATTTCTTTGGGTATATATTATTTTAAAGAATGGCTACAAACTTTGATCGATACGTTTATGTTACTTTTATAAAGAAATGTAAGATAATCGTTTTTAGTGCTCCGGAAATCTAGTGTTAACTTCGGGGCATTACATAATTGAACAAACAGTCTCACACGCCGGGAAACGAATCTACCGGCTAATAATTAATAACATCGAAGTTGTATCGGCGGCGCTTCCGGTAACAAGACATTACACGCGATCGGCCGGCGGCGCGGCGATCTCTTCGTGTTCCATCGATCGCGAAACAATCATCCGTCATCCGAGCCTCGCCCGTGTCCGCGGGCGATGAACTTTTCCCGCGAAATTCATTCTCTCCGCTGTCGGAAGACATTACGCCGACATTCGCCTGACCGCATTCGTTTAGACAAACTGAACGATAGACTAAAACAACAAAATCAGTTTCCACGGTGGCGAACAGGAACCTCACAAGAGGTATCCATTTCAAAGATACGGTGTGTTACAGGTTTTACGATCAAAATTCGCTGAACTTTACACACGCGTAACTTTTGAACCGGTGAACTCCTCGCCTGAAAACTTCGATTTTTGGCATTCTCTCGTCAAGACGTACAGGATTGTATAATAAAAAGTTACAGATTTCTGGGTTGTCGGGGTGAAGTTTAACCTCAAACTTACCATTTTGAAATTTTGAAGGGAACAACTTTGGGAGCAACCATTAACACATGTGAAATACTTGTTTAACGGTACACTGTGTGCATAGTTTCGTCTATAATGGTCTTCTATCGCTGCTTGAGGGTAATTTCGTGTACAGTCAGTGTAGAAATTGGTCGTTCACCCTTTCACACCAGGTTTACGGATCGCTAAGAGTGACTATATTGCATTACTTTACAAAAAATAACAAGAACGTGTTATCCACATGTTTAGTAACATTTTCAAAATAATATGTACCCAAAGAAATAAATTTGCTAAATAATTTCTCATATATGCATCTTTAGAATCTTAATAATTTTCAGTTATAAAATAAGTTAAGAACGAATGACTTCTCTAAAAGTGAACCAGACGGTACGGGCTATAATTAATTTGGTAATTGAAATTATTATGGTAATTAAATTGCTATTGGTGACAAAAGTAAAACTCACGATTTTTTTCTTTTTAGCTGTGTCTGCAATGAAAATGTGGAAAGTACCAGCATGTGGATCTACGTTTTTGTAGATCCGAGCAAGTTACGTATACGTGCACAAAGTATCATGACTCAAACTGTTCCTTTTTTCTTTCGGCCTTCTTTCTTTCTCAAGGAAACGGGCCGCATACCAAATATTTTTGAACGGTGTCGCAGAGAGAGTGAACACGGGCGACAATCTCGCGGCGGACCCGATCAATGCGGGCCCTAACGATGCGCCGTAAATATTTCCGTGTATAGTTCGCCGGACGGGCCCGATCGCGGCCCGTGAAAGTAGACACGATGTAGTTATTTGCCGCGACCATACGTCTCAATCTCTATCTAATCTCGCGGAACACCTTCGGCTCCGATCGATACCACACCTACTTCTTGCATTATTCCCCTATCTCCGACCGCTGCCCCCAACTCCATCTTTCTCTCCACCTCTTTTTGCCTATTTCTATTCATCCCTCCGGCCCCCTCCTTTTTCATCCCTTCTCCCGCAATTTCGGCTCGAAAACGAACCGATTTTTCTTGCTCGACCGACTGACCGACTTCGCGGGACGTCGTCTGTGACAGAATGATCGGAAAGTCATTAATAGCAAAAGCCCACTATTTTTAATCTGTCGGAACTACTAACCCTTAGCACTCTAATGGTGACCGTAAGGCAAAATACTTTTTAAATTATTAAATTTCTTTGTATCGAATAAATTACTGAACATTTCAGTATTGTAGGAGTAAATTGCACCATTTTCGTATGCATAACATGAAAAAAGTACATGTAGAAGGGAGATATCCTAGGACGGAGGAAATGTTTCATTTTGAGGTTAAAGTAGCTTCGAGTGCAGAGGGTTAACAAAGAAAATGAATTGATATTTTACTCTGGTTTGCTACAATTGCGGTGGAAAATTTTCACCTCGCCTAAAGATATATACTCGTCAAAGACAGCAGCGCGGTTTTTCCGAAACGTGCGCTGCTCGCCAAATGTTCGCAAAACTGTGGCGAGCAGCGAACAAATGAAGCGGTCCCGCGACGTTTAACTCTAGACCCAATCTGCATCTTCCTCCCATTTTCCGTGTATCTCCGTGCTCCTTTTTCCTGCTTTAGCCCGATTTTCATTCGAAACGAAAATGCATGCAAATGCGTATCGAAAGCGGACAGTTTTTTCTGGTCCCGAGGCGTGGCTTATCGACACGCTGCCCGCCATATTAACTTTTTACGGAAGGTCTCGTTTCACGGAAGACTCGGGCCCGTTATTTTGCATACGAATCGTCCGCGGCGAGAGAAATCGTCGACGGGAAGCCCGTTCCCGCGGCCATCCTCCCTTCCTACGCACGGCCGCGATCAACTTCTAATTACTCTTATCGGCGGTAATTCGCTCGTAGCGATCGATAATAAGTTTCGGTTATCGGGGCGGCCGCGGATCGCTAACGAACGAGCCCGCTCGATTCTCGGCGATGATTGTTTCCGATGATGCTCGTAAACTCCGCGAATGGCCTCGTCGGACCGTTCAATGGCGCCCGGCAATGTCACCCCGAATCTGTTCTCCTTCTTCTGCCGGTGTTTTTTTTTTATTTTTCTCGTTATCCGCCACGGATTTGCATTTACAAAACCGCGTTATCTTTCGACGTACACCCGTCGGACCGTTCCCGATCTTCAGATCATCTTCCTCCGTGTCCCCTGTCCGCGACTTGTCACTAGATTACGGATCCTCGTGCGAAATAAAAATTCCTTGCATTAATCGCGCGCCACGGGCGCCGCAGGAATCTCTTTCTCTTTTTACGAATTTCAGCCGGATGAAAATAGACGACCAGGAATTTTCGAAATTTTATCCGACCGGTTTCGGTAGACATGCATAAAATCTACTTACCCCGATGTAACTGCGGAAAAAGTTCGTCGAAATTTCGTCCCCGATCGAATTCCGATCGGGACGCGAACCGGGGGTTTTTTCTTTTTGTTCAACGAACGAACTCGCACCGTAAAATTGACGCGGGAGTTGGTTTCCTTTTTCGAGAAATACTTTTGGCCACGATTACGAAATTTTGCTTCGAGCGTCGGTAACTGGGGCCGATTCGGAAAATACAGATTTTACGCGAGGGAATTTTTCAAGATTCAAGCGTTGTCGTCGAAGAGATTGATCTCGGTGAAATGTCTGACGCGTCTGATCATAATCGGCTCATTCCACTTGCAAACGCAGACGCGGAGCTGTGCAAACGGCTCGCTCGAAAACCCGGAAGTTGTTTCGCTCGACGCGAAGCAGACGCGGAACGGCCAATAAAATCAGCCGACGATCCACGGAACGTGCTCCAGCGGCCCGGAGAGATCGATTCGCGGGGGGTTTTGGCAACGGTCTCGGCCGGCGAGCGCTTAAACACGCGCAAACACGATTACTCGCGCTAACGAAACGTCTCCGCGTGGCCGGGCGAAAGACGAGAGGCCGGCCGCCGCGTGCAAACATTTAACTGGAACGCTTCCAGACGATAAACCAGCCGGAGCTGGGTCGCGAGAATTTAGGCGTTCGGACCGGCGGCCGTCAATGAAACATTAGGCTCTCGCGGAGAGCCGTGGGATCGATACGCTAAGATGATTCACGTTCGCCCGACGAGCCAGCGACGTCGCCGTGACGTTTCGTTGAGTAACGACGGCTACATCCTCGGAATGGAAAGCAGCCGAACCGTTAGCCGCCGGTCGATACCCCGGTCCGCGTCTCCGAGGCCTTCTTGTAATCCGACGAAAGGGGTTCCGCTCTCTTATTATATTTTTTTTTTGCTTAAACTCTCGGTTTATTTATTGTTTCCCGGAAGGCGCCTCCCCCGGCGGCCCGGCCTGACACTCGTCGAGCTTTCCCCCGGCGTCTGTCCAAGGAAACATTGGAAACCGTCGACAATGCTCCTTTCAGGCTTCACGCAGACTGGCCTGAAATGTTCCACGGAGCCGTGAAGCGTGTCGAAGCCCTCTTTTGTCGCCGGCAAAATTTCAGATTCTCCCCGGGAATGAATAGTTACGGAGGTTCGGCGGAACGGGGCGGAGGGGCTCCGGGGAGGATAGTAGTTGTCGTACAAAATACAGAGAGGCCGCCGCAGCTCTGAAACTCATCTCGGCCCACGATGTCGCCGATGTCTTCGAATATTAGCTATTTTCCGCTCGGCTGGGCCAGATGAACTCTTCACGTTGCTCCGGTCGCAGGCTTCTTGCCCGCGTTTCCTCGCCAAGCTGTACAACGCGCCCCAGTGTCCCATCGTGGTCGTCGTTCCGGCCTCGAGCACCAGCCGACCCGGTGAACGGACAGAAAGAGGAAGTTTCTTGCGGTCGAAACCTATGCTCATCAGTCGCACCCGGTCGACTCGATGGAAACGTCCTCCAAACGAATTTCCACGAGCGCGCGCGCGCGCAAAATTCGTCTCACGTACATCTCGCATATTCTTTGTTTCTCATATTTTTTGTTTTTCCTGCCGTCCATGGCCTGAAAGCCGTTAGTGTTGCCATAATTGCGTTGTATCGCTCTGCCCCGATCTCCCCTGGTTTCGATTAATAAGACCTAATCAATCGGGAACCGAGAAAATTATGTCGCGACGTGCCAAATTGTTTTTCCATGTAATTAATCACCTTGGCGACGGCTGATGATTGGACTGCGAATGGTTCTGCAATTTACAATTTTTGTAGTAGAATCTTAACGCTTTCACGTCCGCACGGTTCACGAAAATTGTCTTCTCTGTCGCCGGAACTTATTGCATAATGTTGTTCATTGAAATGTACAAATATAATATATACAATTCATTAGAACGTAATAGACTTATCTGCTTTTTATTAAGTGGTACGTGTAGCGGGTTACAAATGTACAAATATAATATATACATTTCATTAGAACGTAATAGACTTATCTGCTTTTTATTAAGTGATACGTGTAGCGGGTTACAAATGTACAAATATAATATATACATTTCATTAGAGCGTAATGAACTTATCTGCTTTTTATTAAGTGATAAGTATAATAGGTTAAGGGATGCAAATGGCACCAAGTTGGTGTCACCGGACAAGAAAATGGAATGAAATAAAATAGTATTTTTAATGGAAACAGACTTTGTATTGAACAGCCTTGGATTGAATGACATTGTTTATATTTTGAATTGACCCGGATTGTCGATTGCTTTAACAATCAAGAAAATATCGATACCACATAATTTTGGCCTGATGCGTTTTTTCCTATCACCAATAGCAACCAAGATGGCCGGTTTTAAGTGCCTCACCCTGTACACGCTTCGGTGGCAGTGACCAGGACAATTGAGCGTATATGTACGCTAATGATGCAAATGGGTAATAACTTTTTTTAAGGACCGGTCATTTTGACCATTTACGATAGGAACAGGTATACAAGAAGTGTCCAGTCAAAATGACTGGATCCTAATTTTTTCTTTCGCAATTGTTGAAATTATACGAATGTTTCTGTCAGATTTTTTTTAATGAACTTCTTCAAACTTCTCCTTTTAAACGATTAAAAGTGCGATTTTAGGTCGGAAATCGTGAGAAATGGCAATTTTTCCGCTTTTAAGCGTTTATAACTCGTAAACGAATTAACCAATATCGGTGAAATTTTCAGCATGGATATAATTTATTTTAGCGAATCAAATACCTTCTTTAAATTTTGTAAGCAAAATTGTAACCCCGAGGGGAACCAATAAATGATACATACATTCTTTAAATTTTCAATACAGGCTCAGATAAAACAGCTGAAAGAAACCAACTTTTACTATTTATTTTGCCATTCCGATCAATTCAAATTGTTTTAAAAAATTTTGTACACCTCGTCTAACAAACTAATCCTTCTAACTTCTCGATAACATTCAAGTCATTTGATCTAATATTTAAAAAATTGTGTTGCTTCAAATAGTGTAGACTCAGTTTTGCTCGTTAGTTTGTATCGGTTGTATTTATTACTCGGTAGGTCCAGTGTTAATGTTAATGGTAATCGGCGAGTACGAGGCAAAACTGCGTTTTCGAGGGGGTCGCGTCCTATTAAGCGCTATGAAACCTATGGTCGCGGGTGCCGGGGGGCGGTGGCTGGATAATCATGGCCGATAGGTTACGGACGCCACTTGATAATCAAGCGGCCGCGTTTCTAACAAGTAAACAATCTTCCGTCGAAGTGGATTGAGTCGTCCCGAAGGTAATAACACGAGGGAGAAGAGGAAGGCTTACAAATACCTCTCTCGCAGACGAACCGACGAGTAATCTTCGCTAATTAACGAAATAAATGGCGAGGGGTTGACGAACGAACCGTTTAATCGGATTAACTTTATCGATCGCTGTCTTGGCGACGCGATCTCTCTCGAGGGCTGTTCAACCGAGCGCTCGCTCACCCGCCCTCCGATGATTTTTGGTCTCGCCTTTTGCGATCTCACGGTCGCTCGCCGGCCCGATAAAACCTCGACAAAGGTTACTTTGCGTCTTTTACGGCGTTTCTTTCATCGTTCCGCCGGTACGCCCCTCGACCCCCGATTTACGCGGCGCCTTTTTTACGCGGCGAATAATCCCTCTGTTTACGCGTGCTTTTTATACCGCCGGCTTCAATTTACGCGGTCTCGTTTTACGCGTTCCTGTCGTTCGCTCTTGATAAAATTCATTCTCGTTTTTCTGAACATTCGTCGGCGAGTTTTTGTTCGAACGGTGTGAACCTGATATTTTTATAGCCTGCTCTGTTTCTTCCGGTGTATCGCTTGCACCTGAGATCGCCATCTTCCCTTCTCGTGATCTCACTGCGCGTCAAGCCTATTACTCGACGTAATTAGACGTCGTAGGAAAAAATTTTCTTTACAGCCAAATGCCACTAGAGTTGATTAAACTGGGCCGTCAAGGGACACGGAAGTATTTTATTTAAATATTGATCATACATTCTACTGTGAAGATTGACAGAAAATTAACAGACACAGCAATATTGAGTAAGTTCGATCTATAGACAGTCTCATAATTAATGGTACACAATTTAAACACCATGTTCAATTAGAACACATTTTTTAAAATTTTCGTTAAAAGGCCAGACGAAAAGTTTGTGAAAAGCATCTGTTACTATTTTTTCGCAATTCCGACTAACCGAAATTTTCCTAATAATTTCGTTACATATCGTCTATAAATCTATTGCATCTAGCGTGACAGAAAAAACTGAAGTCGTTTGGTGCATTTATAAAAGAGTTATTCTGATTTGAAGTGTGTGCCATCAATTATGAAACCGACTGTACATCTTCGAGGTTACACGGATCGTTCTCTTGAGTCTCTTACACAAATTATGTTACAAGTTCCAAACGATTGATGGGCATGTTACATTTCTCGCAACGTTACAACTAATGTGATTTTCAAAGGTTGAAAAGATTTACAGTAGGAACTCGATTGTCCGTCATTGTTACTCCGACAAGTTTCACGTGTAAATAGCTCAATCAAAAGCGATTCGTATGCAGCACTATTTATTGTATAACTCGATAAAGATTAAATCCAGCATTGTACGATGATCGAATAACTGTTCTGTTATCGGAACACTCGTGCTTCCCTGTGTCGGTTCGATTACCGTACCTCGATTACCATCGAACGCGCGAGGTGGTCGATAAATTCGGTTTTCCCCTGAATGGATGAAGTTACTGCAACATACAGCCGGGACGGCACGCATCTTAACACACCGGTTGCGTGCTTATCGAAGCATTGCGAGCGTGAAAACTGCGGAACTGTTGCGTACAGCAATTGCGGATGATCTATATTGAACGCGCGAGCGTCGCGCGGCATGTAGGAAGTTCCGCGGCAACGTCCAATTACGCGTCTCCGGATATAAATCATCGGGAATATGAGACCCACTGACGCAGACCCGGCCATTGATACGCTGTTACAATTGCTGGCAAACTTTTCAATAGAACCCCCCACCCCCTCACCTCGCCGTCAACTCGAAACGCGTCGCGCGATTCGTGAAATGGTCGCTCTCCGAAATCCCTTTATCGCGCGCACCTTAATTTTCGTATCGGTATGCAAACATTTGCCTATGCAAACATTTGCTCCACGGTGCATTGGAATTATTTAACAAATTTGATCAGATACCCTTTTTCAGTCCGTCTCAATCAAGTGCAGTGGAAAGGCGAACTGACTAAGATCGTGTAGCTCCGTTGTTAGATCAAGACTTTACCGTAATAGTGAGACACGAGAGCCTCTACGCCGGTAGTGGGGATAATACCGCGACGTTTGTCGTCCAGGCCTTGGCGACGTACAGTGACTCCCACTAATGTTCGTACGCTCTTAGAAATCGCATAACTTTGTCAATATTGGACTATACTACAATTTTTTTGAGAAGTTAAAGCAATTGGATCACTACAGCGAGAAAAATGTTTGATTAAATTTGCAATTGGGCGAAATTGCAGAGAAAATACTAAAAGTATTTTGCAACTTTTTTATGCGGACTTACATTGAAAATTTAGAAAGTTTGATTTGTAGACCTGTAGGAATTATATATATATTCTGAGAATTTCATCAAAATCGAAGATTTTGCACTTATGTTTTCATCGTTAAATGTTTGTAGCTCAGTGCAATGTTGACCGCTTCAGATGGAATATTTAGAATATGTATAATTCATACAGATCTACAAAACTTACTTTTTCAATTTCTAATATAAGTCCGCACAAAAAGGTTGCAAAATACAACTTTCAATACTTTCTCTGTAATTTAGACCAGTTGCAATTTTAATCAAACATTTTTCTCGCGTTATGCAGTGATACAATTGTTCTAACTTCTCAAAA
Source organism: Halictus ligatus (assembly GCA_028454255.1). Lineage (NCBI taxonomy): Eukaryota > Metazoa > Arthropoda > Insecta > Hymenoptera > Halictidae > Halictus > Halictus ligatus. The sequence goes on along the minus strand of CM052138.1, from coordinate 13,662,084 downwards.
AAATTCAAGTAGTATAGTCCAATATTGACAAAGTTATGCGATTTTTAAGAGCGTACGAACATTAGTGGGAGTCACTGTATATACAGAAATCACTGTATTAGCTTACGAAGAGATCCGGTGTTGATCTTTTTTCTGACACGAAAACTTGTCGATTAATTCCGCCTATTTTATGGAAATGACCCACTTTGCGGCGAATCATCGACGAGAAGAGGCCGCCCCCGAACAGAGTCGGTACTGCAGAGAACTGTGGGCCGCTCGAGCCTCGTAGGACGTTATGTCTTTCCTTGCAATCTCGTCTGCGGTTTAAATCGTGATCCATCGCGGCTCGGATCCCCGGCAAACGGTTGGGCCGCGCGGATCGCCGCGTTGTCGGCCCGCAAATTACAGACTTCGTTAGAATCCCCGTTATCTCGGCGCTTCATCTCTCCGCGAGGAATTATAAAAACAATTCAGATTTATACCTCACGGCTTATCACGCGGGAGAAAGTTATCTACGCGCGGTCAGTATAGGTGCCTACGCTCCGCGGAGAGAGGGCCCGATGAATCTCCGCCGTGGAAACGTTTTCTTTCCGCTAAAGATCACAGCCGTTCGATAAAAAGTCATTGTACCGGCGAGGGAGCATCCTCGAACCCGGGGATCATCGCGAGAGTGCAACCAGAAGGGACGATCCGGTGCATCGGCGAAGCGGAGCTATCCTAAAGTCCCTAAATAGCGATTGTCCTTCAAATTGGAGCTGAAGATGCGCGGACACGACGATCCCACGGAATATCTGTCGAGGAACTCGCGCAAACATTCTTTGGGATTCAGGAAAATTTTCTTGGGACTGGAATTATCGCTGCTTTAGCTGGGAGAATTGATAAGATCGCTTGGGTGCATGGACGGAAAAGGCAGATAATGCAGCCTGCAGTCTTCCGCGAAGTTGGAATTACTCGCCTTTATTCTAGGATAAATGACCATTGCACTTTCTATTTATTAAAACTTTTTGTTCCGAGTGGCACCCAAGTTTGCCTATTTTTAAGCCCTTGCAGTACAGTCATTTCTCGATATATGTCGCAAATGATTGGCCGATGAAAGTCGCAGTTCTATCCCCGTGAGAAAAGTATCTCCTGGACAATATATGTCACCGGCAACACCCTTGTTGTTGACATACATCGAGGAAACACCGTAGTTCTGTTTCGGTGGATACAAATTTTCGATTCTTAACGTCCTAGGTTTATTGGACTTGTTATAATGTTTTTAATTACCGATTATGGAGACTGTAGAAGGCATTATTCGACGAATTTATTTCTTTGGGCACGTACTAAATCCGCAAGCAGGTTTTTGAAATACCAATTCAATAAAAAAAAAAATGCGCAAACACGTCCGCTAACAGCAGCGCATTTTTGTAACAACTGCGATCACATATTCCGCGGAAAGGTAGCCAAAATATTTGTTTGCGGATCGTTATTTAAAGTACGAACGCACGGTATTCGGGAAACCGGAGATTTTCCCTGGTATTTTTCTCAATATTCCGGAAAAAAAGGTACGTTTCATTTAATAAAACGGTGTAACTATAAAACCTGGTAGCGGATTGAACGGCGTTGCTAAACTGGTTGAAAATTATCAAATTTATTTACATTTCACTTATAAACTGGCGTTTCATTATACCAACTGTTTTTTTCCGCGAGCCGTACACCAACACGGAAAATCTGTGTACTTCGACAATTTTTTGATTTCGTTCCTCCAATAAAGTTAGGTTCGTTATCGCCGGTAAAAACGTTGGTTCTGATTGTAGGCGCTGCGGAAACTTTTATGTGTAACCCGGAATTATTAGAGCACAATTAAAAACATGCAATTATTTTTCAGTAACTTTGTTTAGAATAGCTTCCGAAACCGAGCAAAATGTGCTTCTGTTTTCCCCAAATTCGACTTCTTTTTTCGCGTAGAATCACCCTTTCCGCTTGTACCGCCAGTTACCAACCACCCTGTACATATATTTTCATACTATGCATAAGAAAATGGTGCCATTTACTCGTAGAGTACTGAAATGTTTGGTAATTCATTAAATACGAACAAACGTGATAATGTGAAAAATATTTTGAGTAATGATGCAGCAATTTTTAAACAGGATCGCTTCTTATATTTCAGCAGCGAACCCGCCGACACGTTGCCCCCACGTTTCACAATCCGGTCGACTAACCTTGCGTCGTCATAGCGCCGCGCCGCGGTAAACAATTTACACTGTCGTCGACCGGCGTGTTCCGTTCGAGTGTCTTGCGCTTCAGCTTCTACCAAGGACAAACAGAACGAAACAAAAAAAGAGAAACCACCGGCAGAAGAAGCGAAAGCAATCGCGTCCGTACCGAGCAACCCCTGGCGTTCGAAACAAAGAAGGGAAAAATAACAAAAACAAGTGACCAGAAGCGAGCGGCTCGGCTCGCACTTTTCTTCGTCAGGCTACCCTCGAATTAATAAACCTTTCATAAAGGGGCGAACGTTACCGTATAACTAGCGCCGGGTACACGGGGTCCCCGCCGCGTCGCGCAAAAATACAGCGGCCCGCGAAATTTACGCGCGGCCGGCCCGCATAAACCGATCCTCTCCGCTCCGGTCTCCGCGCCGGCGGTTCGCGTCCTTCCTCCGCTTCCTCGTTACCGAATGGAGATCGAACCGCGATGCTCTTTTCTGCGCGCGTGTGCCCCATCGCGCGCGCTCGCGCGAATCGAGACCCGCGCCGCTCGCGATTTATACCGGTGCATACGCATTATGGCGTTGTTAATATGCGAGCCGCGGACCGGGGCCACGTAAGTAGGCACCTCGCGTGTACGTGTAACCCGAACGCGCGCGTGTGTGCCCGAGCGCGACAGGGTGAGGCTACGAAACTGGCCAGCGAGCGAGAAAGAGAGAGAGAGGGAGAGAAAGAGAGAGGGAGGGGGGCAAACGAGGTCCGAGAGACCGCGCACTTCAGTAATTTATTTAGCTGCCGCGCCGTAATCCGAGATATTCATCCGGGTAATGGGTAATCGTAGACGCACTCGCAACCGTGCCTCGGAATCGCGGCAATTATAACTGTATATACAGTGTAGACCGCCGCGGCGAGGAACATCCGCGTAAAGGGTCGTACACGCGAGTACACGCGAATCCGCTTCGTCCGACGCGTCGTGACCCGACGCGACAAATCTTGCTGGAGCCGTGCGACAACTCGCATGCTTCGGGTACCTGACGCCAGGGATCGAGTCGGGTCGGAATTGTTCGAGTCGGGTCGGGTTCTTGAGAGCATAAGCGTATCTATACTGTGCGTGCCGCGCAAGAAGTCTGGTGAGAGGGATGCGCGGCTGATTGGTCAGAGTGGAGGAGGCACGCCTCCAGCAGCTCTATTGGCTGAAGCGGTTGCACATACTGTGCAGCGTGTGACGTCGAAGCCTAAGTCTACTGGAACGTCGATGGTGGGGATAGGCGGAGCGAGCGAGTGACCCTTTTGCCCTTGTGCCGTCCCGCGAGACTTCCACTGAGGCGCGGAGAGTACGAGAACCTGAAAAGTTCTGCTATTATTGGGAGCTGAAGAGAAGTTACTTGAACGTCAAGCTTTGAGTATCTGATGTTCGGATCGGGTCGGAATTGTTCAGGTCGGGTTCGAATATACTTCCAACAGGACAACGATCCTAAACATACAGCTGGGATTGTAAAGGAATGGATCATATACAATACCCCGCATACACTACAAACTCCTCCGCAAAGCCTTGACATAAATCCTATAGAACATTTATGGGCCGAAATTGCAAGAAAACTTATGAATTTTGACATAACGTCCAAGGAAGTGTTAAAAACCAAAATAATAGAAATATGGAATTCCATTGACAAAAAGACAACGGAAAAACTTGTATATAGTATGGAAAGCCGGTGGCTTAACACCCAGGAGGCGTGGTCTAATGTCCAGGAGGCGTGGCTTAACACCCAGGAGGCGTGGTCTAGTGTCCAGGAGGCGTGGTCTAATGCGCAGGTGGCGCGGCTTAACGCCCAGGAGGCGTGGCTTAACACCCAGGAGGCGTGGCTTAATGCCCAGGGGGCGTGGCCTAATGCGCAGGAGGCGTGGTCTAATGCCCAGGAGGCGTGGTCTAATGCGCAGGAGGCGTGGCTTAACGCCCAGGAGGCGTGGCCTAATGCCCAGGAGGCGTGGTCTAATGCCCAGGAGGTGTGGTCTAACGCCCAGGAGGCGTGGCTTAATGCCCAGGGGGCGTGGTCTAACGCCCAGGATGAGTGGCTTAATGCCCGGGGGGCGTGGTCTAATGCCCAGAAGTTAACGCCCAGAGAGGAGAAAATGATTATACGTGAAATTAAGAAAAATCCAAGCACATAACTTGTATATAGTATGGAAAGCCGGCTAAGACACGTTATTGATGCCAAAGGAGGACCAACCAGATATTAACATCAAACAATTCAAGATTTATTCGTACGTTCGAATACTTTTGTGACATCCGAAAATGGTATGTTTATACTCAATGCCTTGTGAATCCCGTATGTGCTGTCAGATTTTTTTGTAATTTTACTTACACATTCTCAACACTCTTATGTGTCTTTATTTACAATCTTATTTTGAAAACTTAAACCCAACGGGTATATTGTATTTGTTAACGATGTAGATTGGAAGCGTTCGAATACTTTCGTGAGCTACTGTATGTTCCTCAACTTGAATATAGTAATTACGCGTAGAAAATTAGCTCCATAATATCTAACAATAATTCTAGGTGACCTTGAAATCTCTGGAACGCCTTCACCCACATATGAAACGTTTTATCACAACATTTCCCTCTCTACACCATGCAAGTTTTGTATATGTCATTTTTCATATTATTACAAATAACGGAACTATTCAAGGTGGACAGAGTTTGTGGGACACACTGTGTAATAACAAATTTCACATAAGTAATAATAATTATTACTTATTTACTAATTCGCCTAAAACAAATCTATATAATCAAATTAAATATTGATAAAACAATAGAAACAATCCCAGACCTCACATAATTTGCCTATATTTTTAAATGAACAAATATATTAACCTTTCATTTTCTCGAAATAAAAGAAAATGGAGTTACACCACTTTCAGAATAAACGGTCCAATTATCAAATTTAGAATATTGAATTGTAGCTGTTTGGCGTTTAACATAAACAGGACGCCCGTGTGACCATCACCTGAAAGTTTAGGCCGCCAGACGTTTAAAAAATTGCCTAATAACGAAGAAAAGTATTTCGGGCCGGACATCAAAGCTTGGCGAGCCCCAGGTCGAGTATGAGTGATTCAGACAAATGAGGGTCACGTCAACGCAAGAGAAGACCAAAATTGAATTGCAGGAGCCTGCGTATGCGCGGACATAATACCACTGTGCCGTCTACCGAACTATCGTTTACGTTTCATTGGTCGTCGATAAAACTGAACGCCGTCCGTTCCAGAGAAAAACGTAGGGCAAAGACAATGCACCTGCTCAAGGCCACGCGTGTCGTTACGGTTTGCCGAAAGGCTCCCCGTAAATCGGCGCGGATTTATGCCGCTAATCCTGTAAGCCATTTCGGGTAATAAACAGTGAAATACTCGTGGCGACGGTATCGCCGCGAGATTTAGACCGCGATTAAAATTTTAAGTATCACGGGAAAGCTGGTGAAAAGGTTCCGCGGCGTCCACTATGATTCATGGCCGGGACGCGGACGGTTAAAACCGACCTTCCCGGAATCGTGCGACGCAGCGAATCGTAACGTTGCTCCGCTCCCGTTACTGCTCATCGGTAAACACTCTTAGCGACCGCTGCTGACACCTAAACTCGAGCACGGGACCGACTAGCATTTCGAAAAGCTGCGATCTAACGCGCAGCGACGAGAACGTCGACGCGCAATGAACGTACATACGTCTGCGAACGGTTCTCACGAAAGTTATAAAAGAAACGCGACAGTTAAAGTCAACAGCGAGTCGGTCGTTGTAATGCAACGATGTCGGGGCGATGTTTGCGTTGCGATGAGCCTCGACGAGTAAAAACCGTGACAAAACAAACGTGAATTTTTGGTGAATGATAAACTCTCCGCGACGTCAGGCTCGCATTCGAAGCTGCTCCTTGAAATGGAAACACGAAGACCCGACCCGAATAGACTAGTTTTCATATTTCTTCTATCGCATGTTATCCTTTTCTTGTTGGTCGTAAACCATAACATTTTTCTTGTTTCCACGCGTGGAACATGCTGTTGAATTTTGATCGTTTCAAACTGGGACGAACGGGAGAATGTTATTCGGGATCGGAACGGATTCCAAAAATTCTTTTTTTTTTCCATCAAGGGTTTACGTCGCATCAACTGCATGGTTATTAGCGACGAACAGGTGTATCATTATAGTATAACTTCCTGGATTTTCGATTCCTTAATAAATTCTAGTAGATCTTTTATTTTATCTTCGTCAAGATTCTCTTTCAGTGTTGTTCCTATTTTGAATCCTTCTCGTAGTGTATTGTATTTTGGGCAAGATAATATCAGGTGGTTAATTGATGTCGGTATGCTGCATGTTTCACATATTGGTACTGGCCCCTTTGTTATCAGGAACGAGTGTGTTCCCTTAGTGTGGCCTATTTTGATTCTGGATAGGGTAACTTGCTCCCTCCGTTTTAGGACTTGCCTTACTTCTTTATCTTCAAAAAAAGGAGTCATAGATATTTCAAAAATTCTTGAATGCATCGAATCCTCGGTATTTGTCGACAACACAACGCGTACCGTCCAGGGGACATGCGAGCCGTGTTATGTTTACACTTCTCGGCGTCCGAGGGCTCTCGTATTCCCCGCGGTGGTGGGGATAATTCCGCGACGTTTATCATCGAGGCATATATAGAGAAAGTACTGTATTCTTATGATTAATCGACACGGGGTCCGGGTCTCGAATGTGTCGGCATTATCGACAGTTTTTGGGAATTATTCCCAAAAATTCTTAGGAATCGCCACGATCCTCTCGACCCCGTTCCGGCCGTCGGGTACATGTTCTCGCGCGGCAGCAGTAATTTGAAACATCGACGTATTCGCGTACGAATTTGGTTAAAATGGGTCGACCGAGCATTCGCTCGTTCGGCCTGAAGTTTATGCCCTAAATTTTCGAACGCAGCATAATACATCCCCGTACAGACTAACCACGCTCGGCGTATCCGTTCGAGTGAACATGAGAGGCGAATAAAGGAGTGCTTAGTGCTCACCCACCTGCCCACATGGCGGCCATAGAACAAGGATCGTGAAACTATAACGGGAACATCGGTACCTAGCAATTTTTAATGCCGGCACCACGTATTCCGCTCGCGTCTGCTCCTCGAGCCGGCTCGCCGAGGCGGACATTTATCATCAAATTAAACGCGCTCTATAGAGCGGGGAACGGCGGGGGTGCGGGGCAGGGTTAAAAACGTTGTCGAAAGGTCGCCTTATCGGAACACGTGGGAACCATTGATCCAAGTAATACGTACATAGAGGCGAAGTCGAAAACATTGTGCGGACCGGTCGACCGGGATAAGGATGAAAAGACGGAGGAGGAAGTAAGGAGGAGGAGGAGTAGGAGGAGGTGGAGGAGGTGGAGGAGAAAGAGGGAGAGGGGAGAGGAAGAAGACGACCCACGCGCCTCAATAACGATCACGATGCGGTCGCGGCACTAGCCCCGAGCTGGGTACCAAGACAATGGCCGTAAATACTGGACACGAGATGCTCGTCATCGTACAGGGAAGCGAGGCATAATTCACAATGGGTATATCTCTTTAAATCGCGCGAAAGCGTAAAAGCTCGTCGCGCGCGTTTCGCCCCGGCCCGAGACCCGTGAGCCGCACCGCGCACACCGGCCCATGATATATTATCGCGGCTGAACTTTGCACGTTCCACCGGCTACGATCGAACGTGACTTTTCCGCGGGCGATTGAACGCCGCGCCGCGCCGCGCCGTTCCGCAACGGGCAGAGAGAACGCGGACGAAACGAGCACGGCGGGAAGGGGAGGAGGTCGGGGGAGAGGCGGTGAAACGATCCCTGACACTGCAACCTGCGACAGGAAAACGACGCGCCGCGGAAGGTTGATCGATTAATCCCACGCCTAGTTAACGTCAGCACCATGATCCTACCGGAGACGCCTCGAGTGTCCCGGCCGCTTTTATGGCCCCGGCATCCGCTGACGCGCCTTGGGAGGAGACGCGGGACCCTTCATCCCGCCTAACACGTAAAAATGCCGATCGATCGAGTTTCTTTAAAGCTTTTACACGCGAAATGCATCCCGATCGGCAGACACTGCGCTTCAAACTGCACAGGGTGTAGAGAAAAGGTCTTGGCTGTTTGTGTCGCGTAGCGAATGCGTTGAGACCAAATCTCCGAAAGCGTTGCAGGCCGAGGAGTTAGATTTTTATGGGCATGTTCTACACAGTCCTGGTCATAAAAATTAGAAGTATACCCGCGCGCGTCACTCCGTTGGAAACCGCGAAAAACCGTTAGAAATTTTGGGGTTTTCCATTTATTTTATAACCCCTGCTCCCACTCGCGACACTCTAGTCAACGATTTTTTTGGCTCCACCCTCACTCTCCGGCCAATCAGCGTCCGTAGAGCAGTTTGTAAGCGCCCCGGCGTACCTTAGATAAATAGCAAAACGGAGCGGCCGAGGTAGAATTCGCACATCATTCGTACAACACATCATTCGTAGCATTTCGTATCGCATTTTCGCACGAGGTCACTGTTATACACAATCTAAGTTAAGATCGCTTGAAGATTCGCTTGAATAAACTATATAGAATTACCATCCGCCTCAAATTTCATTACAGTCCACTCCTAACATAGCAAAGTGCGGGTTTAACTATCGCATGTATTAGAAAACGCGCACGCAACAGTTTGGTCTTGGCTGCCGTGGGCGTGTTCTACGTCTTCGGATCGACGAAGATCTGTGGAAGAAAATTTGCGGCAAAATTGTCCTCGACTCTGACTTTCGCGGTCAAATTTTTATCGCGACGCGTACAATATATAATTCATTGTAGATTTGATGCTTTCACGGCCTGGAATGTACACATGATTAGCCGTGTCCTTTGTTGGTATCAAAATCCTTTAGGACACGGCTCTTTCCCGAAAGCCACTAATCATGTGTAATAGTGATGATAAAATCGGTAGATACTATTTAAAATACAGTATTTACTCGGACGGGATTCGAACCTTGGACGTTTTCGTCGGAAACTAGCACTCTGACCACTGCGCCACGACAGTGTCTAATCATGTGTAATATATAACTCGATAAAAAGAGATTTGACCTCGAAATTCAAGGGCAACTGTGCCGCAACTCAAATCAAGTAATACTTAACATCTAGGTAATATTTCGTTTCGACAACAGATCCTTTCGGGATCTCCGTAAAATTTGAAAAATCCAACGAAAATCCGCTTTCCAGGTCTTCCGCAGCGACGACTGATTTGCAAGAAGTCTTGGAACGAAGCGAACACCACTCCAGACTTCGTTAATTAATCAAACGCTCGAGGAGCGAGAGACAGCCCCGCCAACGCGACGCGAGTCCGCGGGCGCGTGTTTATGAGCAAAAACCGTCGTGAAAATCGCTTATTCAGGAGTGGGTGGTTTTGATTCAGCGGTGCCGTTTTTGCGGCGGTCTACCGGCGACGGTTTCCAAGGCAGCGGCCGTCGATTCAAAGGCCGGTTGAAAGGAGGAACGGTGACAGGCGAGCGCGCGCGCGCGCGTTTCGGCGGGAAACGATTATCAACGTTGGGAACGGTCGCGCGTCGACTCTGAATCGACCGCCTCAAAAACAAGCTCCGCGCGCCGTCCGGCTGAATGCCGACATTGTCGAAACTTGTATTTACCGAAGCCATTGAACGCGCGCGCCGGCTATCTGTTTCCTGTTCCCCGTGGAACTTCGTTTACGCGGCGCAACGACGACGCGACGTTATTCAAACCGATCGTGAAACGCGGGGACAATGCGCCGGACGATTCGCTGTTGAAATATGGCAAGCGATTTCATTTAAATATTCGCAATGACATCGGCCGACGTCGATCCGTGCCGGCGCAGTCTCCGCACAGAAGGTCTGCCGCGTAGAACCGAGCTGTTCTGCGAATGCCCGTGCGGGCACCGGTGTGCAGGGCACGAAGCCACGCCCAAAGGGCACGAAGACACGCCTCGTGGGTACAAAGCCACGCCTCGCGGGTACGAAGTAACGCCCCCATAGGGAACGAAACCACGCCCAATGGCACCAAGCCACGCCCTTAAGGGTACCAAGCCACGCCCTAAAGTGCAACACTTACCCGTAGCTTTACACACGGGCAAACGTGCCATAACATATACGTAAATTGTACACGTATTCTGTAAATAACTAATAATTATACTAAGAAGAAAATAAATACAAATCTTGTCGGAATACTAAACAACAAACTGTAAGGATTTCGGCGATCGAGGCCCATGCGGGCCGCGGCAGGGTACCATAAACCAAGGGCGCAGTTTATGATTACGGTGCGGACGTGACTTCAGGCTATTTTTGAGATTTAGCGGAACTTCTTGTTTTATGGTGATTTATTAGAGACTTCCTTTTTTTAGCTAAAGGTCTCAATAGTCGTTGACGTACCGTAAGACATCTGCGGACCAAATGCGGACCTTTAAGTTTTCCTCACCCCGTCTCCTCTTCGAGGGCGTGTAGTAATATTTGGCTATTGCGATTGGTCATCGAGAGGTAACCGCCTACCAAGCGGAAACCTTTAAAAAGGTAGAGCGATGCAAGGAGAGCAGTTGTTAAGTAGTTGTCGTTGTCGTTGTTAAGCTGTCATTATCGTTGTAGTTGTCGTAGCGCGCACGAGGGTAACCTCTAGGACTCCGCAAATAAACAGACTAAGTATTCTGAGTGTAACCCCTTTTTTCCTTTGGCCATCCTTACAAAACATGTTGAATAGTAGACCATCTAAAAATAATAATAAATAAGTAACGATATTAGTAAAGTAATAATATTAGTATTACAAGTAAGCAGTAATATTTTCGTAATTTATCTTGAGCTTTTCCTATCATTGACCAAGCATCGCGGTGATGTTGTCGTCGATATGTTTATCTTTCCGCAAAACACGAAATATATAAAAGTGAAGTTGGACACGCGGATAGGAGCCGAAGACAGGAGTTAAAGACCGAGCTTCGAACCGCGAAATAATAAACTTGTGGACGTTTACGTTTGCACGTGGAAAAACATGCGACACTTTTAGAGGTGGTTCGGGCGAGCGGCAAGAACGCCGGGCAAAGATGGTTTCCGTTGAAACGCCACCGGAGCCGCTCCCAGCTGTTCGGAGCCGGCGTGCCGAGGCTTAAGAAGACATCAAGCCGGAGAGCCGAGCGTCGTACGTCAACCGGCTATTGAATTCATTCGTCATTTCGCGGAGGCACAATGCCGGCTCGCGGTACAGAGACAAACAGCGTCATCAGTTTCGCGAAAAAAATGCCGATTGAAACCGCGCGAGACGAGGCGGCGCGGCGGGATCCGCCGCGCGGTTTTCTTTTTGTCTCCCGGGCAGCCGAGCACTTTCACTGAAAGCGCTCGTGTGTGGGTAGTTTTAGAAAGTTCATTCGCGGCCGTGCCACCGCACCTGTAACCGCGACGCGGAACAAGCGCAGCACCGGGGAAAATGGCGGCCGCGTTGATTCAGCACAGCCCGTGGCCGGCGAGCGCGATAAAAATTCAATGTTTTCGGAGGGGGCCGCGTATTTCACGTCGGCGCCGGAGGAAAATGCGGAACGGTAACGCGGTGTTAGAAAAGAAAATTGAACAGAAGCAATGAAACGCAAAGCCGGAATTAAAGATCGTATAAAACATAGAGGAGCGTTTTACGGCCGCTCTCACCTCGCCACCTGGCAAGGAGCCGGGATGATTTAACGAAGCCGGCGGAATAGTAAATTTTGATTCGGACCTAATGAAACCGCGCTCGCATCTCGCTCCGCGGCGTCGTAAAATTATATGATCCGGCCGGCGGATTCTCGTTTTTCCACGGTCGTAGAGGCGTCGTTCGCGAACTCGATACGTCTAACTTTCCTTCTCGAAACGACGACGTTCCGTCCGCCGAGCGGCGCGGCGCGGCGCGTCGCGGCGGTGCAGGTGTCGGCTTCCCCGTGCAAATCAGCCCTGTTAACCAACCGCGCGGCTCTGACGGAACGCGTTTCGTATCGGTAGCGCGGCGGTTCAAAGGAGGAACGGTTATTACTCGGCCGGTATCGGGTCCCGGGTAATTAATTACGGCGGAACAAATGCGAGCGACGAGTGAAAGTGTGCCGAAAAAATGATCGCCAGACTAAATTCGACTTTATTAAAGTTCGTCGCGGGACGGCAATCGGGTTCTGCCGGCCGCTTTCACGTCGGCCGGCAATTGAGGATCTCGCGCGAGCGCGATGAGCATCGTGGGAACAACCGGAGAAAAGAATTCATAATTCGCGACGAACGAGAAAGAGAAAAAAAAAGAACAGAAGAAGAGGAGGAAGGTGGAAACGAGAGAAGACGAGGAAGGAAGGATTCCCGGGAATGATCAAAAAGCGAAAACCCCGAGGTGGAGCGTTAGATCGTGCACGGATATGCCCGCTGGCCGAACAAAAACCGCGATTAAATATTTTTCGCTGGCAGCCGCTGCCTCGCAGCCCGATCCCCATCGTTCATAATTCATCCTCTCGCTTCGTACATCACGATAAGAAAGTATATTGAAGCGCGAACATAATGCACGGGCCGCGTTGAACGATTCCTGCATTATAAATGTCCCCAATCAACCCCCGGGTGGTAGCCGAGGGGCGGGGGGAGGGGGGAGATCCCGACGTTAAGGAACAACTCGGGGAACCTGTCTAATCGACGTGCATTCGTCGCGATAAAAGATTCAACAGGTCGGCGTACCCGCGGAGGGAGCTGTCGGCGATGCTAGACCAACGCCACTGTCTACGGAAGACTAACGACCATCTGAGAAGAGGCAGCTGGTTTCTACGCCTTCGGTGTGTACCTTTGCTCTTCGCCAATCGCCCCGTTCGTTTTCTGGCACCGGCCGCACGGAAAACTATTCGCCGTTTCAACCGGGCTCTCGACTCGAACGCGTCCGGCTCCGCGTGTTATCGCGAACACGAAAGGGTAATCAACCCTAGCACGTCGAAAGATAGCTCTGAAAATGCCCACGGAATTCGAAACGGTAGAATCGTCGATCCTAGAAAGAAAGTTATTCGATTCGAAGGTTAACGAGAAAGATACTTTAGTTTGTTAAGGGGTGGATTGCACGAGGTGCGAGCATTGTACAGTGAATTCTCGATATATGTCCGATATTTTTGATATATGTCCTGGACGTATGTCGTGTATCGTCCACGAGACGTAACCGAGCCCTGTTATGTTTACAGTCCTTGGCGTCCAACTTTGTAACCCCTCACGAGGTATAGCCCGCGGTAGTGGGGATAATTCCGCGACATATGCAGAGAAATCGCTGCATCTGGTGTCGGATTTACGAGTTGAAACGTGTGGTGGATCGTCGAATATCATAGGTAAGATTGAAATGTTCCCATTGTCATTTTTACGCGAAAGATTCGAGAATTCCAAACATTTCGGATCGAGTATGTAAAAGTCCAAGGGAGGAGGTCTAGAATCCGATTACTTGTAGTACTCAGAATTCTAAATCTGAGAGCTCCCGCATCTACAAACTGAGGACAAAGTGCTCTGGGGAACGCTCGCTGTAGACCAAAGGACACTAATAAATACAGTACTGCCCGCTTAATAGACCACTACGAGGATATTATCGAGGGAGGTGAATATTCTGAGAATTTCCAGATGTCCTCTCCTGAGTGCGCATTAATGTCATCTTACGTGTTCGACACATTTCTTCGTGCAATTCAAACTCCCTACAGATTTAACAACAGTTGAAAGATATTTCGCAAGGCTTCTGGAATATAGTCTCATCCAAAACGTAATCTCCTTCCTTGATTATATCTATTCCATCCCTTCACTCCTCGTGACCCCGCTTTCCTGGATCCCCTCCCCTTTCCTAGAACACCAACATTACACTAGGCACCCTCCTCCCCTTACCTTGACCGCATCCCCCATCATTTACTGCTCTATTTCTTCCCCTTCCCTTCCGCGTATTCACTTCCCCAACCTTTCCCTCTCTCCCCTAACTTTTCTAACCTTCCCTAGATCAACTCCCCCACTTTCCTTCGCCCTAGACTGCGCTCCTATTTCCCGCCTATTTGTGTCGGTAACGTGGTCACTCTACCTTATCGCGAATAAGGCGCCAGCCATCTTGTGACGTCACACGTGCTTCAGAATGCGAATCTCCTGCCGAATATTACAAATTACTCCACGATCAGGTAGAAATTCGCAATTTGGGCTCCATACAGACGTAGATTGGACTTTTAGGAAACACGATTGGCCACTTCTAAACTGCTCGTTGCAATATTGAAGCGGCAGTTTGTCTAGATTTTGACCGTTGCATACGTATACGAATTTCGAACCATGCCGGCCCCCTTAAGAGATGTTTTGCGTACAGGAACTTTCCTTGTAGCCTCGGAAGACGCGTGCCTCGGCTTATATTCAGGAATCAAACGAGCCTCCGCGATCCACGCGGTAACAGGCCAAAAATAAACCGCTCGTCCGGCCGACATTGACCGAATTGCGAAAGGATTCCGTCTGTCGCGGGGCGTAACCGAGCAAAACGAGCGCGCACACGTGCGTTTATTGTTTTTATTCCGGCAGTCATTAACCACCGGACTGACCCAATTCCCGGTTGAATCGTTGCCACGGCCATTTTATGCGGCACCCGTCGTCCTCGTCGTCGTAGCCGATAGTTTCTCTCGCATCCGTGGCTCGGCGGCTCCGTGGCTAACGGTAAATTAACAACGAATAAACGGCCGGGATCGAGAGGAACACCGATCGGCGATCCCTTTCTCGCAGCGGAGGATGCGCGGGCAAGAGCGTGGGTCACCCTTCTCGGCGCAATAACGCGAGGTTCCTTACCACCCAGGAGTAATTTCACGAGCGCGTAAAAATCTTTTTACGATACTTTAATTGCGCCCCTTTCCCCGAGTCGCGGAGCGGAGGGGGTGGGGGGAGGAACCCGGGTTTGGTCTCTGCGTCGTCGTTACGGCAGCACGGGTCCCGACCGGGACCCCGGGCATATGAAGTCGGTAGCATTTCATGGCCAGCGAACAAGTGCAACGGGTACGCAATTAAGGATGATATACCGGGCATCGCGATGCTCCGTCGAGCGGAGTTTTTTCTGACACTTCTGCACGAGCAGAAGATTGCCACGCTGTTTATTTAACGTAATTGTGATTCCGGGGCCGCCGCGGCCGGGAGTAATCGCGTTTTGCGGACCCGAGTCACGGCGAACTTTCTTTTGAACGGACCCTCCTCGCACTCCCACCCCGAGCGTAATGGACGTTTTTAATTGCCGGCGTATAAATGTCCCTGACCGCGCGCACCCCCCGCCGGGATATTAGGAGCAGCGTCGCCGGCCTTTGTGCGGTCAGCATTCAAAATAACAACGGCGCTAAACGGCGTATTATGCGACGGGACAGCCTGATTTACGCGCGGCTCGCGGGAATGAAAAATGCCGATTGTCTGCCGTCCGTCGCCGTTTACACGGGCATCAGAGTATTGGCACGCTGCGCTGCGTGCCAGAATCGCAAAAAGCTGGACGAACCTCGTGCCTCTGCTAATTACGCGTTATTAATTGCCAAACCGCGGACTTTATGCATTTATGATACAAACGAGCATCGAAAACTGTGTTGTCCACAAACTTCTAAAATTATTGAACGGAGAAAGAAATTCGTAGCGTCTCTTCGCTTTCTTGCAATGGACACAGAACAATTTTATTTTGCAGAACAATCCACTGCCTGTTCAATGCAAACGGTTAAATACAATTCTGTTTTAGGGGAAATCGCCTTTATTATATTACCGTTGTGGGGAGTATTTTAATCTAAAAAGTTGAAATCTTTCCAGTTGATTTCGAACGAAGCTATTCAGCAAAAAAGGTCTTGAAGTCGTGCAATAATTTATTAATGGACTGCTGTCGTTGTAGAATATTTTTCTGCAAGCACCAGAAGCCAAATAGTTTATATAATTGATGTGACACAACATTCGATTTACATTAACAAAAAACAAAAAAAAACATTTAAACTGCAGTGCTTCGAATTAGTCTAACACTTCAGAACAGGTTCTAAGTTGCGTTCATTAATACTTGTCACCGCTAATGTGCAGTTGCCACATAAATCAGCAGCGTGTCGATACGCGTTCGCATCATCAACATTATTTCTGATCGATTAGTGACGCTCGTAGACCAGCAGCGGATCATTTCTAAATTGTGCCGGTGTTCCACCAAGAAGAGCGCTCTCTCCGTCGACTATAAACGTCGTTCATTCGACATCGAGACACGTTCGTCGGTGTAACAACGAATCTTTGTTTTTCTGTTCGAGTCGGCGACGCGCACCACAGCCGCCGCGGATCCGCACCACTTTTAACGAAAAGATTCCGATGATGAATGCCACGCATTATACGCAAATTGGCTGCCCGATCCGGCACGTCATCTTGATGGAGTTATAATCCGAGGAGGACGAACCCCGAAGAACAGTTGACCCGGCGTTCAACGCTACTCGGGAGCCTCGAACGCAGGCCGGGCCTGCAATCTAGCCGCTAACTGTTCAACCGACCGCGGACTTCTAGGTACGCAACAATTTCTTGCTGTGGGAATCCTTTTTTGCGGTGACACAGAACCGGGGGCCGGCCCATCTCCGGAGGAGGCCTCGTTCGAGCCCGCCACGCAGAAAACGCGCAAAGAATTAATGAGCGGCCGATACCATGCGATTTCATTGCGGGACGAACGGCGCTGTCCTTAATCGCGTTTTTCCCCCCGGGGACGATAATTGCCCGGTGCTCCTTAAACTATCGACCGGTTCGATTTGTCCGGTAATAACCACCCTAAAAGAGTACGTATTCAGCTGCTCGTGTTCCTCGAACGACGCTCGAAAGCAGTCGACCGGTGTATGAAAAAATTCATAAAGGGATCGCATAATAACTGACCCACCTGAAAGACATTCCTCGCCTAATTAGGTCGGTAACATTGTCGCTCTACCTTATCGCGGGTCTACGGAGACTTGTTCCCCCACTACACGGCCCGGTCACGTGACGCGTTTCGTCTCTGCCGTGTCACGTGACTAATCCGATACTGGCAGAGAAAAGGGTTACTTTCTCCCCCTCGACCCGAGTCAACTCCCCCGATCTGGCGACCCCTGGCGAAGCGTTGGTCCATTTAGGCTTTTTCAGTCACCCTTTTCGTTCATCGACCGTTTTGTCGTCTTTCGCTTTCTTAATTAGACTTCTTCCAGACACGGTTGATCTTATCGTATCTCGTGGGATAACCACTAACACTTTGAAATGTACTAATGTAACTAACGAAATAAAAATTGTAAAAAGTGAAATGAGTAATCCTCCAACTTTCCTTGCATGTTACAGATCCTAATCAAGTTTAGCACAAATAATTACGTCAGCCACGTATGGGTGACGCGGCATTCAACGTGTTGATGTAGTGTTAGAAATACTATTTGCGAATCGCGGATTATCTTTTTGAGATTCGTTCGCCATGCAATTGCACGCACTGCGAACACACAGACGTAATAATAATAATAATGTCAAATGTTACTTGAGACACGACTGACTCTACTCTCCAGAGAGTATAATTGGACTGCGGATTTTATGCGTTTATAATAAAACTGAGTAATTTAGAACAGTAACGGCGTTAGAAGAATTTAGAAATTCTACTCCATTATTTGCAGAATATTAAACGTATTAACAAAGGAAATAACTTTCTATCTCCATTTGTGGGAAATTTTAATTTTACATAAAGATCCAGTGATCGTGGCGAGCTGCTACGAACCAAGTGAAAAATTTCGAACGACGAGCTCCGATAACTGTAGACGGATAGCAGATTCGTAGCGTTTCGACGACACCGTGGCAATTTTTGACGATAAGCGAACATCGATGTCGACGCGTGCGCAAACGATCCCGTGTTAATTGGCATCGTGTTTAGGGACACTGAGCGGCGGGACAATTATAAATAGATTAGCAATCCAGTCGGTAATCAGTGCTAACGTCACTCGGCAATTCTCATTTGTCTCTATGATTGCGGACGAAATTGCCGGGCACGGAGCCCGCGAGAGCATGGAAAACTACGTTGTCTGATTTCGGGCCGGTCAACGGGCGGGACACCGGAATTGGATCTAATGCTTATCCTCTGTGTATTTAATCACACCTTTGAACGGTCGATACATGCGAGATATGCATCGCAATTTAATTTGTCGTCCGCCGGCCAATAATTACAGGCCGGCTGGTTAATGCGGTCCGATCGCGAATTACGCAAACCGAATACGGGAAACGTGTACACACGGTCTATTAATATTTACGATTCATGATTTCGACGGTACTGAGGCCGACGGGAGAGGGTTATAGGGTCGTGAGTGGAACAGTAAAATCGGGAAATTAAGAACCGCGAAGGACACGATAAAGTTTCGATTGATGGCCGCGTTAATAAAACTCATTATCGGTACCACGGCGCCCTCGAGGAGATCGGCGTCGAAGAGAGTGCCAATAACCGCCGATAAAATATGGCCGGCGTTCGAAGTGTCCCGATATATGTATCCGAAACGATCTTGTCGCGGTCGAGTAACGAATCGCTTGATATGCTAAACAACGCGTTACGCGAACGGACGCGGTCCCGTGATACCGTGATGGTTTTACGCGCTATGAAAATATAGGCGGCTCTATCATTGCGGGCCCGCTATCCGATGCCAGAGCCTCGTAATTGACAGTTTAGAATCCATTAGCGGATTCTAATTGCCGACATCGCGGCGAACCTACTCTACTGCTCGTAATAACAAGGACATCGCTCGTATCGCGTCGCGTCGTTTGCACTGATTCGCGGATTCATTTGATAATAATATTTGTACTGAACGTTCGTTGCTTCTTGTAATTGCGAAACGAACACAGAGAAATGAAGAACCACGGATAACTTGGAGGTACGGTACAATTCTCCGCAATTTTGTGTAACTGTACCGAACGATGGTGTACTTCCTTGAAAGGGATGAATGCCGAGATCATTTGAAGTAACTTGTTCCTTCGCGAAAATGTTCTGCGTGGTCTTGTTGAGGAATTATTAACGAAAAGACGTGGGCCAATCAGAGCGCGGCTACGGCAGCCGGGTTCCCGCGCGATTGATAGGAATGAGGTAGAGCGATGAAATTATTTTTAAATTAAGAATATTTTAAATTAAGTAGACTATGAGAAAAATAGAGAGATTATTACTATTTTTTGCAAAATCCTGAGGTCGTAGGCAAATTTTGAGATCAGATTTGAAATCAGCGTGAAAAAATCTATGGGAAATGATGTATAGCATGTTAAAACAAAATTTTTCCGCGCGTGCTATTGGAAAAACCAACATTTTCTTGAATTTCTGCACATTTAACGAATTTTCTCAAGGTTAAAAAATGTTCGTACCACAATCTCCCTATTTTTCCTATATTCTACAAAGCTTGAGCTTTAATTTAAAAAAAATTGCATCGCTCTACCTCATTCCTATCGAAAGTTCCTTGATTTTGAATCCGATTTCGTCCAAATTGCCCACTGTGCGACGTTCATGTAGATCAAAGAATAATAGTATCTCCTGGACGATATATGTCACCGGCAAGACCCGTGTCGTTGACGTACATCGAGAAAGCGCTGTGCAACGCTTCGGGACAGCCGGTATAGAATGACGAAATTTCTTATAGAAATGTTACTCTTCCAAATTAGAAGAGTAATCGCTTTCAGCGTTCCAGGGTTAAGGAATCCGAAACGGTCAGGTTAAAATTGACCAAAGTGATCGCTTCTCGGCGCTTCAACGAATCCTATTAGAATTTCCGTTGTTCGAATGCGATGTTCCTCGGGTTGATCCGAGAACGGTGTCACCCACATATCACCGTGGTAACAGCCGACGTGTCAAACAAGTTACTGCAATTACAAGGGATTCTGATGGAAGCAAATTCAGCACGGGACGCGGAAAGTTCGCGAGAACTTCAGGAGAACGTTCACCCGAATCGAATCAATCGACTCCGACCGCCTATCGGCGGAAGATCGTTAATCTTCCCGGTTGCTTCTCTCTCTTTCTCTCTTCGTTCGCGTCGCGACGGCGGGAAAAACGGATGTCCTCCGGGGTACTCTATGAATACCGCGATTTCTTTTTCGCGACGGGACGTTCGGGACGCCGCCGCAGACGCCGCCGCCGCCGCCGCGCCGCAGGAAACTCGAAAATAATGTCGGTCATCGGGCATAAAGCAGCGAGCCCGGCAAAAATCCGCCGCGAAAGGCTCACCGGGCCGCGGTTAACGTATGTCCCGGTACGGCCCCGGTAATTGTCTGTTTTTATCACGGCGGGCTTCACAAATCTGTCGAGTTGTTAAGGTAAGTACCAACGCGGCCGCGTCCTACCGTTCGACTCCTCTTCTCTCACTTCGTCCCCGTTCGCCCGGCGTATTCCTCAACGGCGGAGTTAAAAGGTCGTCCACCGAAGGACTCCTTCTCCTTCCTCCCCTCTCCGCCTTTCTTTCTCTCTCTCTCTCTCTTCTCCTTCTTGCTCCTTTTTCCCTCTCGTCCTTCTTAGGCCATCCCCTCCCGAGCCCGGGATTCTTCGTTATTCGTCCGCCAGTGGACGCCAGTATCCAGATAGAAAGCTCCTCACGCGGGCACACGTAACTTATCCGATCCTCGCCGGCGATAAGATAAAAGCTAAATAGTCCGCTAATTAAAGACCCCCGCTGGCTATTCGAGCCACCCTGAAACCCGCCACCGGGAAACGCAGAAAAACGAGCGTCCGCGTGCGAGCATCGTTGCACACTAGTCGGTACTTCTTCAGGAGCGATTCTCATGTAAACCGAGAAAATCGACTAACACTTTAACATCTCTCTCTCTCTCTCTCTCTGGAAAAGTATTAGCTATAGACATTTATTATCCCAAAAGATGCAACCGAAAGCTAGAAAAAGATTTGTATTCATTTTTTTTTGTCACTATTACAGCGAATTGCTTACAGTTATTCTCCTCGCAATTCGTGTACAATCTAACCTCTCAGTTGTTTTAGTTACGAGCAGACCGATAAACTTTTGCCGTAGAGGATACGAGTTTTAACCCCTTGCACTACTTTCACGAGTCTGACTCGTGATGAAGATTGTGAACCGAGTCTAATAAATATGTATGTTATTAGTTTCCTTCGAACCGAAATACAATTCTATTCTGGCCTTCTTAATGTACAACTATTGAAGAACATATAGACATACAATGGACATTTTTCTCCTTTCCATAGGAAATTACGTATTACAAGAAAGTTCTGATCATTGAAAACGTAAAATACATCGTAGTGCAAGGGGTTAAGGATCTTCAAACTGACGAGATTTGATTTTTTCTGTCACTTTAGGTTTCTAAGGTCCTGTCCAATATCCTTATGCGTGACGCTATGGTTTCTGTTCCTTAATCAGCTTGGCGACATCGAGACAAATTTAAGTAATTCAAAAGAAAATATTTTGTTCTATTTAATGAAAGAATCCTTCGTCTGGTTTTCACGAAGTGACAATAAAATGATTGCCACGTTAGGTGCTTTTGTATTTTAATGTTTAAAAATTCAATTTTGTCCAATTTTTCGCACAATGCCAGATGTTTCTCAAGATTTCTCAAGTTTCTCAACTTTCTGTCTGATTGTGTCAATAAATTCGACTTGTTTACGAGATTTCACGCAATACTGATTTTTGTCTGCTTTTTTTTTTAGCGGAATGGACCACTGTGCAGAATCCGTTATTAGACGATTTCGCTACGAAATTCTTGTCCCGCTGTACGCCCCCGACTCCCATGTCGGTAGCTTAACTATTAGGAGCATCGTGACCGCCGTTGAATGGGAATCCAATTCTAATTAAATTTTATGGCAGGCCCCGTTCAATGGGAGATAAATTCCGTAACCGGCCGGCCGAAGACAACGATCTCGGGATACCTATACCCCGATATCTCTTGTCTAACTTATCATCGAGCACGGTCCCCCTCTCGTTCGGCACGGTGAACGGGGCCCGGGTAATGGACAGTCGGACCTGTTATTGTCGCGACGACGGTACGTCGCGATTATTGCACCTTTTCCGGGCAATGAGCAATAGGTGGAACAAATAGAAAGTGGATGTATTGATTTTTCATTGGCCAATAAAGCGAACGGATACGCGATAAAACAAGGACAAAGCAGATCGTAAAGTTGATCTGAATGGTATCTTGCCGAACGACGCGATAAAGTCGCTTTCGATTCGAGGCAGGCATTTTAATCCTGGATAACTAAATTCTCGTGAAAATGATGATCGAAATGCTCTGCGAGTGTTTCAATTAATAACGTCTTCATTCTGAATTGATCCACCGTAAATGTACAGCCAACAAGAATGGTCGAATAGTATTCGGACACTTTTGGAAGGACGATAACTTTTCTAATATTGGATCGTGCGAGTTAGATTTTTTAAATTTTCAATATAGGCCTGCATAAAAAAGTTGTGAGAACAACTTTTAGCATTTCCGCTGCAATTCCAACCGATCGCAATGTTTTCAACATTTCTTTCTCACGACATGTAGAGAAATAATTGTTCTTCTGTAATCAAAATAATTGTAACAGAAATAATTGTTCTAATTGGTCTCCTGGGCGATACAAGACGCTGACAAGACCCGCGTTGCTGACATATATCGAGCACACGCTGCAACGTGATTTCCTACTGCCTGAGCGCGGAGAACAGGCACAGATCGATTTCGTGCGCCGCTCCAACGTGGTTTAACCAAACGAACGCGGTCGAGTCTCGCCTCGAACAGGTTTCGAAGAGTCCGCGGGGCCGGAACCGACCCGGTCGACGTGTATTCGGCTGTGTAGAAGGGAATCGGAACCGGTTGCGAGGCGTCAGGCGTACACCGAAACGATTCCGGCCGGATTATGATGAGTTCCGACGTCTCGGCGTGAGTCGTGACAAGATGGGACACGTTGATGCGGATGAGCACGATAATTTCAACGCCTCCGTTCCCCTCGTCATCCCGATAACGTTGTTCCGCCGGTTTTAGGCGAACTTTGCGGCGACGTTGTTAGCGGTCGCCCTAAGCCGCCGTCACTCGACGGGGGAAAATATTGTGTCCGTTAGGCGAGCGCTGCGCGGCGGCGGGACTCGAGTCGGCGAACGCAATCAATCGCGGCAGTTTCGAGCAGGTACACATGCTTGACCTACGCCGACCTATCGACAATCGTATCTCGCCTCGGCCACCAAATAAACATGTTGCTGTTGCGCGAGAAAGAGAAAGAATATCCGGTTAATCGCGCGATTAGAATCGGTACATTCGATCGCGGAAAAATCAATCGGCTGCTATGTAATTATTGACGAGGTACAGAGACCGAATGATCATTCGATGCAGACCGAGCCTCGTAACTCGGGTCGAATGTTGCACGGTTTCGAATGTTGCAGTTATACCCTGCTGGTTTTTGTTACTCTATAAAGAAAGAAGATAAAGAAAGAAAGTATTATACCGGATTAAAATGAATCTAGTCTTAACGTAAACTCGGATCCGAATATTCGAAGAAAACGAAGCGTATTCGAGATTGCCGTTAACACTAGAACTATCAAACAATTACTACAAGACAATTACTGAAATGATAAAAATGTTCTCATCGGAAATGTTTGAACAAACTTCTTTATTGAGGCAATGAAAATGATTTGAGATTTGAACGTAGTCTTGTCAGTTGTGTTAATTACGTTCTAGTGCGAGGATTACATACCAATCTTTGTCTTCTTCGTTGCAATAAAGGAACCCAACTAGCGCCGGTACGATGGGAGAAAGTTATTAGGAACGCCGGCAACTAAATGACTGAATACACGAACAATTACTTCGAACATAACAGTACATTAATTTATGGAGGACCGCATCGAAACGTAGCGCTCACCCAATACATGGCGCCTGATCGCAACGGATCCGTGAACTAACGAAGATCGATATCGCCGCCCACGATCGCCGGAGTCCACGGTGTCGTAATTTTTCTCCGGTTCCCATGTTGTTCAACATTTTTCGATAGCTGTGCGCGCAAGACTGACTAATGGTCATAATCGAAGAATACTAACGAGCCGCGACGTTGCATTACCGAGCGAGCCGAGTCGCCTCTAATTAATCCTCGTCGGAAGATTAATGTTTCCATGGAAATCGTTCGATTCGTATTATTTCAATTAACCGGGCCGCGGCGAGCACATTTGTCGCGAGTCACGACAATCGGCGTTCCATTCGGCGCACGATAATAATCCGACTGATCTAAATGACTGGTAATGACGTACGATCTACACTTTTGATACCGGCTCGCCTGGCTTGGAAACCGGTGTACCGTAACCGCGACTATTAACCCTAAGAAAACTGTTCAATTTCAGTTATTCGCGTCGCACACAAAACTCCCAAAATATATTATTTATCGTTTTGAACACCTTTAGGATTCGAAGGATACCTTCCTTAGATTTCCGACTGACGGCTCATGGTCCAGTACAGTGAATTCTCGATATATGTCAACGACACGGGACTTGTCGGCGACATATATCTTCCAGGAGACACTACCTGAACAGTGTTACGTTTATTCCTCGGCGTCCGAGGCCTCTGGAGCTTCGTGGCCCCTCACGTGGTATACGTCGCGGTAGTGGGGATAATTCCACGACGTTTATCATCCAGGCCTCGGCGACATATATAGAGAAATTGTTTCGTCGTAAAAACAGAAGAAGGGACATCTGTACGGCCGTGAAGGTCAACTAGCCACCCGCGGCATAATAACCATGACCGCCATAAAAAAACCTAGCATAATTTAGCGTAGTGGAGAATCCAAGCAATGAACTGTAAAGAAACCATTATGGTACCTATATTTTATAGTTTTATAGCCGTAGCCGCCTGTAACCAAATCTGTACCTTCTACTCCCACTCTTCCTAATTTTCCACCACTTCCAACACCTTCCAAGAACACATCCTCCAACCAATCATAGACAACTTCCTAAAACCACACCCACATCCGAGCTCTTTCCTAATTCCTGTACGATCGTAACCAATCCAGAACTGCTTCAAAAACCGAACTGTTAAAAACACCGAAATTCTAACAGCAAGCCGAGTCTCGTCGAGCCGAGTCATTCGAAGATGCGCTTCGGATGATCGTTAGAGAAATTCGGGATTTCCCATTTATTCTTACAAACTCTGCTCCCACTCTACCAGCTCTGGTCAACGAAATTGTTAACTCCACCCTCTCTTTCCAACCAATCAGCTTCCCTATCCCAGTCTTGTAAACGCCCCAGCGTGTCACATAAATAGAAAGACGGAGCGGCGGAACGATGTAATTTCTCTCGATTCTTGAATACTGTAGCGTTGGCAATAAGCAGAGGTCACTCTTGAATTCAGTTAGTCGGTTCGATCCTACGCATTTACTTGGAATAAACTGTAGTATACTTGATCCTCCGGCTCGTCATTCATTAAATACACTCCTAAAAATATAGCGAAGTGCCAGTTTAACCGTATCAAGTAATAGAAAACGCAACACAATCCGAGTCTTGTCACGTCGCAATAAAGATCAGTTCTCCGGAGATTGACGATGCAATCATTCGCCGTTGAACCTTGACGCGTCACCAAAGAGATCACTGTATTCTGATGGTTGATTGGGATTTTTGACTTCGGGAGTATTGGGATATGGGGTTTATTATAATAAACATTCAGTTGATTTATTAAGAAAACTGATTTATTTAAAGAGATTCGGAAGGACTCCTTTAGCTCCCTATACCTCGATACTCTGGACGGGACTAACGAAAAAATGTGCAATGGAAAACCGTTGCTTAGGTTTGAAGCCAGGAAAGAAAGAAAAGGCCTGGGCCTGAAATGTGTTTACGACACCCCCCGACATTCGACACCCCCCGTAATATTCAGGCTCCGCGTTCCTGGCACTCAAAAGTGTTTCTCAACACAAAGATCATTTTTGCTTATATGTACAATTAGATATGAAAAATCCAACAGGGAGGATGCATCGGGATCGGCGGTTTGAACTCGGCATCGACCGGCAACGATAATTCAATCGTCTAAAGTCTCCGCTCCGGGGCGAAGGTCCTTCGTCTTATCCGGCGAGCCTCGATGATAGGGGAGCGAGATACCAGATACGAGGTGCCAGGCCAGCTTTATCTCTTATTTGTGGCCCCGTAGATTTCAGAAACACTCTTCCCTCGCCACGTCCCCGCCTCGCCTATCCTCCCGCTCGTTCTCGCCGGTTCTTCAACGGATGCCAGCCGTTCCCCGCGGCTCCTTCCGTGTCCTCCGTGTTTTGAGACCCCGCTCGTTCAAACGTATACACGCCGGTTCGAGACTGCCACATTCCGCCGAGCGCTTCAAATCTCCCCGACGGCGACGAGAGCGGACAGGTAGCTGTTAGCTTATGTAGATTAAATTGTTTCGAAGAACCCCCGTCGCTGTTTATTCATCGCGGAACGACGATGCTCGAGATAAACGAAACGATTCGAGGACCGTCGCCACGCTCCCGGCCCGGCCCGACCCGGCCCGGCCCGTTCCTGCCTTGCCCTTTCTTCGACCACGCAGACGCTCGTAATGGTAAGGGATGGGGTGGTTTTAGATTTCTCCGTAAAATCTGATTCGTAATTGAAATTCGCTTGAGTTTCTGCTGGTAGTGTAGGGTAATTAATAATGTTCGGTGTGAGAAGAGGATGACATAAAAGAAAAATAATTTCATTGAAACTAATTGTAAGTCATTTTTGGACAGACGTGAGACGAATACGCCTTCCTAATAGAAATCATGGGTACAGAATGATTATTTTTTGGTAAAATTTTTGACACAAACAGGATATAAATGAAACGAATTATTTTATTTATATTATAGAACGACAATGTATGTACTGGATAGATTCCAGATTTTGCGCGTTTATGGTAAACGGGTCATGTGCAAAATAAAGGAATACAAACATTAAGAGAATGTAGATAATTAACACTAGGTTTACGGGCACTAAAAGTGGCTAGTTTGGATCATTTTATTTTTTAGCCAGATTTTTAGCAGACTTTTAAGGAATAACTGTGTTAAATAAATTTCCTACAAACGCATTTTTACAATCACAATAATTGTAAATTGAAGAACATAAAATCCCGTAAATCTGGTGTTAAAGAAGGAAAGAAATTCCTACGTATTTCCAATCGCGGACAATTTTTACAATTCTAATGAAAACGTAGACGCTGCATTTGTTGAGGCTATTGTTTCGAGATTCGGAAGCCCGCAGATATGCGCATGGCGGAGCGAGTCGCACGTAAATTTCCCGTGCTATACATAAATCGGCAGATGGATCGGAAGCGACATCGAAATACTGATCCTTAGGCGAATCCATGAAATTCGCCGCTGAAATTGCCCGCGTTCCGTACGTCCCTGGCAAGCCCGATATTTGAGTTTCGTCTTCGGCATGACGGAAGTCAGAAGTCACGGGAATTGGGATTTTTTCTCCGGCAGCTCGACGAACGGCCATCGCGATCTACCACTTCGTTAAAAAATATGGCCCCCGTGGAAAGCGGGAATATCTAACGAAACGGTGGAGCGGATCTTCTGTCCAAAAAGGGTTTCTTGAGAACGCTGTTACTTCGGCGATTTCCTTTTTACGGCTTGTTTTCAAACTTTCTTCTCTTCGCCCAGGAAATTTCAAACTTTCGCCGAGTTCTGGAACGTGTTCTATCCTCCGCGTCCATGATGCGCTCATGCACGCGCTAGTTTTCGTCCTTCTAACAAAGAGCATCGCGCAATTGATATTCGCTCGTTTCAATCGGCTTCTGACCATTTTGGCAATCCAGTACTTTTTATTTTACCTGGTCTGTACATCTAACAATTTCTATTTTGCACAAACAGTGTGTGCTCTCGTGGGGTACGCCCTCCAGTGGAGGGGATAGGCGAACTGACTAAGATCGTGTAGCTCCGTTCGGCTTATATCAAATCTTTACTGTCGTATTATATTCTGAGAGTCTATAGTTTGCTAAATTTTTTCAATAATACATAAATGAAGCGTCTTCTTTTACGCATGTAAAATATACAGTAACTAGTTTCTGTCCTATGTAACCATAAAAAAAATCTCGGAACACAGAAGACATAGAAAATTGAAATTTGGCACACAGGTAGCCGTTAACCGAAAGAGGTGCACCAATATGTTCCCGTAATAGTGACCGCAGTGGCCATAATTAGTGATCGTAATAGCGAAACATGAGTGTCTCTACAGTAAACTCTCAATATTTGTCAACAACACGGGCCTTGACATCTATCATCCAGATTTTGACGACACATATAGAAAAATCAGTGTGTTTTCAATGCTTCCACTTAACCCTTCCAACAATTTCACTCTTGAATTTCTTCCTTTCCCATATTCCACCGATTATGAATAAAAACATGGGTTTCCATACGTGTACGAGAATTCTAAAAAATCCAGGGTTTGTCCAGGTTTTGAAATGAATTTTTACGTTAATATATTCATTGCACCAAATTTGATTAGGAACTATAAAATGCAGAAAAATTTGGAGATCTACTCGACATCATACATTCAATAGTGTTCACTTTTTATTTCATCAAATAACTTACCTTGATTTTATGGAATTTTGGAGGTTTCCAGCTTGGCAGTCAAAGTGTTAAAACGTAGAAAAGAATTAGTCGTGAACATAAACGAACCAATTTGGGGTCGACAAAAATAAGGCTGCAGACGGGGAAGAAAGAAATCGGGGAAGAAAAATTGTTAAAATACGAAAATACATTCTAATAAAATCCGCGGTCCAGCGACGAATCTCCGGCCGCGGGGAGGATAATTGAGACGTCATGCGCATCGAAGTGAAGGTAGCCAGTGAGCCGTGCAAAAAGCATTCTGCGAAGTGCGGCCACAATGAAACCGAGGGGGCTGTATTACCGCGTCAATAAAACACCCGATATAAAGGGCAGCTCGTGGCGGCGGCACGCGGTAAGAAATCACGACTAATAATTTTGATTTAATAGCCGCGGAATGAAATAACTTCGGGGCCGTGATGACCCATAACAATTAAAACTTGGTGCATTATCCGGTACGACTTACCTTCCACCTTGGACCGCGGAACCGCTCGGTGGCCCAGTAAACTTTGTATTATGATCCATGGTTATGGCGCGCGCCGTTTTCATAGGATTATAGGTGGTACACTACACTTTTTCATTTCCCCCCTCGACGACGAGTATCTTATTGAATCTCGATGGCGGCTCGCGGGGCCGCCTTGAAAACAGGAAACCCGTGTACGCCGCGAACAGGAAAATACGATCGGGGGGGAAGAAGGGGCGCGCAGGAGAAATTCCATTTCGCCTGGTTTATGGTTGTTCGGCAACAATGCGGCGCAATGAATCAGACGGGCATTTCGGCGGGAGAAAAGAAAAAAGAGAAGAACGCGTACTATCGGCCGCGGGAAAAATGATAATTGCTCATTCAGTGTAACCCGGGGTCGTGAGATATGAACTGAACGAGCCGGCGCGGGCCATTCGGATAAACGAATCACATTAAATTACACGTTTCCCGGTGTACGCCATTGTTCGTCAAAACGCGACACAACGCCGCGATGAAGTAAGACCCCGCGAGCAACGACGGGACAACTAATAAATTCGTATTAAGCCTTGTGAAAGTACACCGGGGCCGATATCGTATTTCGTTTGTACCTACACCACGCACCGGTTGTTTTATTGCTCGCGCTTTGCAGTAGTAAATACGTTTCTCGGCGCCCCTCTCGCCCCTCCCTTCTCCCCCCCCCCCCCCGGCAAACCGCACGCCTGCTAAACCGGATTTTATTGAAACGCCAATCTCATCAGTGACGTTAAGGGTAAAAGTTTCGTCGAATTTATACCGATAGCCCCTATCCGTCGAATTAAGACACGATTACAGTGATTTCTCTGTACATGTCGCCAACACCTGGATGATAAACGTCGCGGAATTATCCCCACCACCGCGGGTATACCCCGTGAAGTCCACGAAGCTCGAAGTGTAAACATAACAGTGTTGTTGACATATATCGAGAATTCACCTGGACGATCGTGTTTTTATCACTAGGTTAAAGCAGGTCCCTAGATTGTGGATTTTTATGCGTTTGTGGTTTGAAACATGCATAACGGTACGCAGGGGATGATTCTACATGCAAGAATAAGTCGAAACTGTAGATTAAACTTTTTTCATTTGACGCCCCGTTTTCGGGAAAAAAATTCCGTTTATTTTTCGAAGTCTGTATATCGACAAGAATTTTTCGCTTCGGTGTGTTGCTTGAACTGTTTATCCTAGAAAGTAATGTTAATACCCACCGGCACGAGATAATAACGCAGATGCTCGTATATGAAAATAATGCTTGTTAATAATCGCCTTGCTTAGGAAGTTAAAAGTGGTAAATAAAGAAGATTGTGTCAAAATCTGCCACCACATTAAATTGCAGTGTGTTGTTTTCGTTGTTAATAGCTGGAGGTAGACAGAAAATGGAGGGCTTAGACAAAAGCTTATCTGCAACGTAACATTTCATGCGCCCCAGAAGAGTTCCTTAACACCGTGAAACGACGTGGCACTCATAACTTCAAACGTGAATAATTTGCGAAGTAGGCCAAAGCAGAAACTTGTTCGCGCATAATTATGTAGGCCACGGCGAAAAATATTTCGGTTTGTAAAAATGTGTAGCTGCTTAAGATTCAGAAGACATTCCCTGTCGTCGTGAACCATTTTGTCGGTCATCTTTATTTGATTGCGAGGTTTGCGCACGCATAACTTTCGAACCAGTGAATTCCTCGCCTTAGAACTTCGATTTCTGGCATTTTCTCGCCAAAAGCTACAGGGTTACATAAAAAGAAGTTAAAAAATTCTGGTTTCCTCAAGTAAAGTTTAGCCTAGAACAGTGCTCCATGTTAACCAAAAATGTTCTACGATATTCAGCGTTGTACTTTACAATTTCAATGAATACTTTTATGCTTCAAATATGAATTCATCTGTGATCATCCGGGAAAAGAAAAATCTACGATAATTGTTCTAGTTGTTCACAAAAATATTGTTGAAGTTTTACCAAGAGATTGACGTACGGGGGAGAAAGATACGATGAACGAACGGAATTAATGAAGCAGTCAGATGAAGAATACGATATTTAAAATATCCGTACGCGAGCGTTTCAATTAGAATTTCCACTAAAATTTGATTAAGTTCCCCCCCTGTTGTGAGTTGACGGACATTAACGAAGCAATACGCACAAGTCCGGCAGATACTGACAGGAACGAGTTAATTTTTCACCAAAACGTCAGTAAATTTCTCGACCCGTGTTGCCGTGCGCGGAGAGATAAAATCGGTCGGGGGACGTCACTATATTAAATCCCGTCGCGTTTTATCACGAAATTTATTTCGTAATCGCCCCCGGTGCGCGATATAACGCACATTTCACCGCGGTTTCGCGTAATCATCGATTCGACGTCGACATTAAGTTCGTAATTATTTATGTCGCCGATCGAGGCAACGGCCGCTCCGCTAGAATTCCGAGTGCCTCCGTGCGTTAGGAATCGATGCCATCGTTCGACGTAATTAAATAGCCTACATTCTGTTCTATCCCCTCCGGGCAGTCCTTCGCCGACCGATAACCTATTTGTCATTTAACCGATCACGACAACTTATTGCTAGCCTGCAAATTTTACGAGTTTGTGAGGAAAATGGGAACCCGGAAACAGATTACAAAAAATATATATCTTATATTTGAGTAAAAGAAATACGAAGGTTATGTAAATTTATCGTACTCCTTTTAAAACTCATGTTGAATTAGATACGTATTGCGCATGTCTGTAGAACAAGATGGCGGACTGACACAGCCGATAGGAGTAGTTGAAAGAGAGAAAAGCCACCTGTATTACAAAATATAATTGATTAGGATTGTGGAATAATAGCTTTTAATGTCGTTTCTTGTGTTTACAGGTAGGAATGTAACGTAACGTAATGTAATGTAAATAATGTAGATAACTGTTGTAAATAGCGAATAAAATTTTAATCTTGTGTTTACAGTGAAACTCAGTTTGGTTATTATTTCCTCAAGATAAATTAAAGAACAAAAGGATAAACTTATTATATTTGTAATATTGTATATTTTACATTTGTGTTATATTTGTACTATATTTGTATTCTGAATTGAATAATATATATTGCTTCTAAATCACGAAAATGATTAAAGTTGGGAAGACAGTTTTATTTGGTCCCTGCGACGAACGAAGAAAATTTTTATTTTTCGTAAAGAATGATTGCAGTGGTGTCTACTTTAACAAATAAGTTTGATTCAAAGGAGAGTTGTGGTTGTTTAAAGTCACTGTTACGAATCGGACATTTCATATGCAACAATCTGGTACAGTGATTTGTGTCGAATTTGATCTGATTTGTGCTGAGTTGATTCCGAGCTTCTTATGACGCGGTTTCTATATCACACTAATTAATCGTTTTATGGGAGGGTTTAATGTACATTGTTAAATTCATCAATCTGCATCGTTGTATAGCAGTTATGGGATTTTTGTCGCGCGCGGTACACTAAGCTCTTGCGGAGCATTAACGTCCGCGGATAAAGTTTTTTCCCGGCTATTATCGCGACATTTCGCAAACAAGGTCGCATCCGCGGTGCTTAAACAATGCAGATCTTCACGATTAAGGGGATTGTCGGAGACCGACTGTGGAGAGTGCACGTGCGGGTCGTCGCGAAATTATGGCTTAAACTACGGGCGAATGTGATGAATAAAACAGACTTGGCTAGCTTTTAGTCGGGCAGGATGGTGCCTTGTCCTCTCTCGGAACGTTCGCAGACGAGCGTGCATTCGAATGAATTATATAAATGTCAAAGTAGTTGACGCAAAAATAGCTGCGAGCACCGCCCGAGTGCGCGGCGGACTCGCATGAAATTAAAATTGCTTTGGAAAGTCGAACGACGCGGCAGATTTTGAGGCTCTCGCGCGCGGCAGGCTTTTTTTTGTCAGTTCAGAAGAAGAAAAAAAGAAACCATCGAACATTTTCCCATTAACCGAATCAAGCCAAAGTGCGCCACTC